>JANJGN010000942.1:137500-232426 GCA_026770705.1 Isurus oxyrinchus | reverse complement strand
TCGTTCCTGAGTTCCTGATATCCGTAACCCTCTGCAGACTTGTTCAGCTGTGGCGCAGACACCTTGCACAAGGCACTTTGCCCCAATAATGCGTCCCCCGAGACCCATCGCAGGGGCTGTTGGCCAACACCACCCGAGCCCCGTGTGGCGTCATTAGGGACAGGAGACCCCAAGCTTGGTCAGAGAGGGAGATTTTTAATGAGCGTCTGAAAACAGAGGAGCGAGGGAGGGGTAGGCTCAGGGCTGGAGTTCCATAAAGGAGGAGTGAGAGACGGAGGAGGAGAGGTTAAGGGAAGGAATTCTAGACCTTAGGGACTCCCCCCTTCGACCCCACCGCCCCCATGCAGCTGAAGGCCCGGCCGCTAATGGTGGAGCGATGGGAATCGGGGGTGGCGGGGGGGGATGCTGGAGTGGCCGGAATCGGAGGAGCGCAGAGATCTCGGAGGGTTGTAGGAGCTGCCAGAGATAGGGAGGGAGCGGGTGAGGGAGGGATTTGAACAGGAGGATGAGAATTGTAGGGGCTGGAGGAGGTTACAGAGATAGGGAGGGGGTGAGGGAGGGATTTGAACAGCAGGATGAGAATTGTAGGGCCTGGAGGAGGTTACAGAGAGAGGGAGGGAGGGGGTGAGGGAGGATTTGAACAGGAGGATGAGAATTGTAGGTGCTGGAGGAGGTTATAGAGATAGGGAGGGAGGGCATGAGGGAGGGATTTGAACAGGAGGATGAGAATTGTAGGGGCTGGAGGAGGTTACAGAGATAGGGAGGGAGGGCATGAGGGAGGGATTTGAACAGGAGGATGAGAATTGTAGGGGCTGGAGGAGGATATAGAGATAGGGAGGGAGGGGGTGAGGCAGGGATTTCAACAGGAGAATGAGAATTGTAGGGGCTGGAGGAGGTTACAGAGATAGGGAGGGAGGGGCTGTGGGAGGGATTTGAACAGGAGAATGAGAAATGTAGGGGCTGGAGGAGGTTACAGAGGTAGGGAGGGAGGGGGCGACGGAGGGACATGAACAGGAGGATGAGAATTGTAGGGGCTGGAGGAGGTTACAGAGACAGGAGGGGAGGGGGTGAGGGAGGGATTTGAACAGGAGGATGAGAATTGTAGGGGCTGGAGGAGGTTATAGAGATAGGGAGGGAGGGGGGTGAGGGAGGGATTTTAGGAGGATGAGAATTGTTGGGGCTGGAGGAGGTTAGAGAGATAGCGAGGGAGGGTATGAGGGAGGGATTTGAACAGGAGGATGAGAATTGTAGGGGCTGGAGGAGGTTACAGAGATAGGGAGGGAGGGGGTGAGGGAGGGATTTTATCAGGAGGATGAGAATTGTTGGGGCTGGAGGAGGTTAGAGAGATAGCGAGGGAGGGTGTGAGGGAGGGATTTGAACAGGAGGATGAGAATTGTAGGGGCTGGAGGAGGTTACAGAGATAGGGAGGGGGGTGAGGGAGGGATTTGAACAGGAGGATGAGAATTGTAGGGGCTGGAGGAGGTTACAGAGATAGGGAGGGATGGGGTGAGGTAGGGATTTGAACAGGAGGATGAGAATTGTAGGGGCTGGAGGAGGTTACAGAGAAAGGAGGGGAGGGGGTGAGGGAGGGATTTGAACAGGAGGATGAGAAGTGTAAGGGCTGGAGGACGTTACAGAGATAGGGAGTGAGGGGGTGAGAGAGGTATTTGATCAGGAGGATGAGAATTGTAGGGGCTGGAGGAGGTTAGAGAGGTAGGGAGGGAGGGGGTGAGGGAGGGATTTGAACAGGAGGATGAGAATTGTAGGGGCTGGAGGAGGTAACAGACAGGGAGGTAAGGGGTGGGGGAGGGATTTGAACAGGAGAATGAGAATTGTAGAGGCTGGAGGAGGTAACAGACAGGGAGGTAAGGGGTGGGGGAGGGATTTGAACAGGAGAATGAGAATTGTAGAGGCTGGAGGAGGTTACAGAGATAGGGAGGGAGGGTGTGAGGGAGGGATTTGAACAGGAGGATGAGAATTGTAGGGGCTGGAGGAGGTTAAAGAGATAGGGAGGGAAGGGGTGAGGGAGGGATTTGGACAGGAGGATGAGAATTGTAGGGGCTGGAGGGGGTTACAGAGATAGGGAGGGAGGGGGCGAGGGAGGGACATGAACAGGAGGATGAGAATTGTAGGGGCTGGAGGAGTTTACAGAGGTAGGGAGGGAGGGGGTGAGGGAGGGAATTGAACAGGAGGATGAGAATTGTAGAGGCCGGAGGAGATTACAGAGATAGGGAGGGAGGTGGTGAGAGAGCGATTTGAACAGGAGGATGAGAATTGTAGGAGCTGGAGGAGGTTACAGAGAGAGGGAGTGAGGGAGGGATTTGAGCCGGAGGATGAGAATTGTAGGGGCTGGAGGAGGTTACATATTTAGGGAGGGAGGGGGTGAGGGAGGGATTTGAACAGGAGGATGAGGATTGTAGGGGCTGGAGGAGGTTACAGAGACAGGGAGGGAGGGGGTGAGGGAGGGATTTGAGCAGGAGGATGAGAATTGTAGGGGCTGGAGGAGGTTACAGAGATAGGGAGGGGGTGAGGGAGGGATTTGAACAGGAGGATGAGAATTGTAGGGGCTGGAGGAGATTACAGAGAGAGGGAGTGAGGGAGGGATTTGAGCCGGAGGATGAGAATTGTAGGGGCTGGAGGAGGTTACAGAGATAGGGAGGGAGGGGGAGAGGGAGGGATTTCAACAGGATGATGAGAATTGTAGGGGCTTGAGGAGATTACAGAGATAGGGAGGGAGGGGGTGTGGGAGGGATTTGAACAGGAGGATGAGAAATGTAGGGGCTGAAGGAGGTTACAGAGATAGGGAGGGAGGGGGTGAGGGAGGGATTTGAACAGGAGGATGAGAATTGTAGGGGCTGGAGGAGGTTACAGAGATAGGGAGGGAAGGGGTGAGGGAAGGATTTGAACAGGAGGATGAGGATTGTAGGTTCTGGAGGAAGTTACAGAGATAGGGAGGGATGGAGCGAGGGAGGGACATGAACAGGAGGATGAGAATTGTAGGTGCTGGAGGAGGTTACAGGGATAGGGACGGAGGGGGTGAGGGAGGGATTTGAACAGGAGGATGAGAATTGTAGAGGCTGGAGGAGATTACAGAGATAGGGAGGGAGGGGATGAGGGAGGGAATTGAACAGGAGGATGAGAATTGTAGGGGCTGGAGGAGGTTACAGAGATAGGGAGGGAGGTGGTGAGAGAGGGATTTGAACATGAGGATGAGAATTGTAGGGGCTGGAGGAGGTTACAGAGATAGGGAGGGAGGGGGTGAGGGAGGGATTGGAACATGAGGATGAGAATTGTAGAGACTGGAGGAGGTTACAGAGATAGGGAGGGAGGGGGTGAGCCAGGCATTTGAACAGGAGGATGAGAATTGTAGGGGCTGGAGGAGGTTACAGAGATAGGGAGGGAGGGGGTGAGGGAGGGATTTGAGCTGGAGGATGAGGATTGTAGGGTCTGGAGGAGGTTACAGAGATAGGGAGGGAGGGGGTGATGGATGGATTTGAACAGCAGGATGAGAATTGTAGGGCCTGGAGGAGGTTACAGAGATAGGGAGGGTTCGGCTGAGGCAGATTTGAACAGGAGGATGAGAATTGTATGGGCTGAAGGAGGTTACAGATATAGGGAGGGAGTGGTGATGGAGGGACATGAACAGGAGGATGAGAATTGTAGGGGCTGGAGGAGGTTACAGAGATAGGGAGGGAGGGGGTGAGGGAGGGATTTGAACAGGAGGATGTGAATTTTAGAGGCTGGAGGAGATTACAGATATAGGGAGGGAGTGGTGATGGAGGGACATGAACAGGAGGATGAGAATTGTAGGGGCTGGAGGAGGTTACAGAGATAGGGAGGGAGGGGATGAGGGAGGGATTTGAACAGGAGGATGAGAATTGTAGGGGTTGGAGGAGGTTACAGAGATAGAGAGGGAGGGGGCGAGGGAGGGAAATGAACAGGAGGATGAGAATTGTAGGGGCTGGAGGAGGTTACAGAGATAGGGAGGGAGGGGGCGAGGGAGGGAAATGAACAGGAGGATGAGAATTGTAGGGGATGGAGGAGGTTACAGAGATAGGGAGGGAGGGGGCGAGGGAGGGACATGAACAGGGGGATGAGAATTGTAGGGGCTGGAGGAGGTTACAGAGATAGGGAGGGAAGGGGTGAGGGAAGGATTTGAACAGGAGGATGAGGATTGTAGGGTCTGGAGGAGGTTACAGAGATAGGGAGGGAGGGGGTGAGGGAGGGACATGAACAGGAGGATGAGAATTGTAGGGGCTGGAGGAGGTTATGGAGATAGGGAGGGAGGGGATGAGGGAGGGATTTGGACAGGAGGATGAGAATTGTGGGGGTTGGAGGAGGTTACAGAGATAGGGAGGGAGGGGGTGAGGGAGGGATTTGGACAGGAGGATGAGAATTGTGGGGGTTGGAGGAGATTACAGAGATAGGGAGGGAGGGGGTGAGGGAGGGATTTGAACAGGAGGATGAGAATTGTAGGGGCTGGAGGAGGTTACAGAGATAGGGAGGGACGGGGTGAGGGACGGATTTGAATAGGAGGATGAGAATTGTAGGGGCTGGAGGAGGTTACAGAGATAGGGAGGGAGGGGGGGAGGGAGGGATTTGAACAGGAGGATGAGAATTGTATGGGCTGGAGGAGGTTACAGAGATAGGGAGGGAGGGGGTGAGGAGGGGATTTGAACAGGAGGATGAGAATTGTAGGGGCTGGAGGAGGTTACAGAGATAGGGAGGGAGGGGGTGAGGGAGGGATTTGAACAGGAGAAAGAATTGTAGGGGCTGGAGGAGGTTACAGAGATAGGGAGGGAGGGGGTGAGGGAGGGATTTGAACAGGAGGATGAGAATTGTAGGGGCTGGAGGAGGTTACAGAGATAGGGAGGGAGGGGGTGAGGGAGGGATTTGAACAGGAGGATGAGAATTGTAGAGGCTGGAGGAGATTACAGAGATAGGGAGGGAGGGTTTGAGGGATGGAATTGAACAGGAGGATGAGACTTGTAGGGGCTGGAGGAGGTTACAGAGATAGGGAGGGAGGTGGTGAGAGAGGGATTTGAACATGAGGATGAGAATTGTAGGGGCTGGATGAGGTTACAGAGATAGGGAGGGAGGGGGTGAGGGAGGGATTTGACCCGGAGGATGAGAATTGTAGGGGCTGGAGGAGGTTACAGAGATAGGGAGGGAGGGGCTGAGGGATGGATTTGAACAGGAGGATGAGCATTGTAGGGTCTGGAGGAGGTTACTGAGATAGGGAGGGAGGGGGTGAGGGAGGGATTTGAACAGAAGGATTAGAATTGTAGGGGCGGGAGGAGGTTACATAGATAGGGAGGGAGGGGTGAGGGAGGGATTTGAACAGGTGGATGAGAATTGTAGGGGCTGGAGGAGGTTACAGAGATAAGGAAGGAGGGGGTGAGGGAGGGGTTTGAACAGGAGGATGAGAATTGTAGGGCTGTAGGAGGTTACAGAGATAGAGAGGGAGGGGGCGAGGGAGGGACATGAACAGGGGGATGAGAATTGTAGGGGCTGGAGGAGGTTACAGAGATAGGTAGGGAAGGGCTAAGGGAAGGATTTGAACAGGAGGATGAGGATTGTAGGGTCTGGAGGAGGTTACAGAGATAGGGAGGGAGGGGCGAGGGAGTGACATGTACAGGGGGATGAGAATTGTAGGGGCTGGAGGAGGTTACAGAGATAGGGAGGGAGGGGGTGAGGGAGGGATTTGAACAGGAGGATGTGAATTTTAGAGGCTGGAGGAGATTACAGATATAGGGAGGGAGTGGTGATGGAGGGACATGAACAGGAGGATGAGAATTGTAGGGGCTGGAGGAGGTTACAGAGATAGGGAGGGAGGGGATGAGGGAGGGATTTGAACAGGAGGATGAGAATTGTAGGGGTTGGAGGAGGTTACAGAGATAGAGAGGGAGGGGGCCAGGGAGGGAAATGAACAGGAGGATGAGAATTGTAGGGGCTGGAGGAGGTTACAGAGATAGGGAGGGAGGGGGCGAGGGAGGGAAATGAACAGGAGGATGAGAATTGTAGGGGATGGAGGAGGTTACAGAGATAGGGAGGGAGGGGGCGAGGGAGGGACATGAACAGGGGGATGAGAATTGTAGGGGCTGGAGGAGGTTACAGAGATAGGGAGGGAAGGGGTGAGGGAAGGATTTGAACAGGAGGATGAGGATTGTAGGGTCTGGAGGAGGTTACAGAGATAGGGAGGGAGGGGGTGAGGGAGGGACATGAACAGGAGGATGAGAATTGTAGGGGCTGGAGGAGGTTATGGAGATAGGGAGGGAGGGGATGAGGGAGGGATTTGGACAGGAGGATGAGAATTGTGGGGGTTGGAGGAGGTTACAGAGATAGGGAGGGAGGGGGTGAGGGAGGGATTTGGACAGGAGGATGAGAATTGTGGGGGTTGGAGGAGATTACAGAGATAGGGAGGGAGGGGGTGAGGGAGGGATTTGAACAGGAGGATGAGAATTGTAGGGGCTGGAGGAGGTTACAGAGATAGGGAGGGACGGGGTGAGGGACGGATTTGAATAGGAGGATGAGAATTGTAGGGGCTGGAGGAGGTTACAGAGATAGGGAGGGAGGGGGGGAGGGAGGGATTTGAACAGGAGGATGAGAATTGTATGGGCTGGAGGAGGTTACAGAGATAGGGAGGGAGGGGGTGAGGAGGGGATTTGAACAGGAGGATGAGAATTGTAGGGGCTGGAGGAGGTTACAGAGATAGGGAGGGAGGGGGTGAGGGAGGGATTTGAACAGGAGAAAGAATTGTAGGGGCTGGAGGAGGTTACAGAGATAGGGAGGGAGGGGGTGAGGGAGGGATTTGAACAGGAGGATGAGAATTGTAGGGGCTGGAGGAGGTTACAGAGATAGGGAGGGAGGGGGTGAGGGAGGGATTTGAACAGGAGGATGAGAATTGTAGAGGCTGGAGGAGATTACAGAGATAGGGAGGGAGGGTTTGAGGGATGGAATTGAACAGGAGGATGAGACTTGTAGGGGCTGGAGGAGGTTACAGAGATAGGGAGGGAGGTGGTGAGAGAGGGATTTGAACATGAGGATGAGAATTGTAGGGGCTGGATGAGGTTACAGAGATAGGGAGGGAGGGGGTGAGGGAGGGATTTGACCCGGAGGATGAGAATTGTAGGGGCTGGAGGAGGTTACAGAGATAGGGAGGGAGGGGCTGAGGGATGGATTTGAACAGGTGGATGAGCATTGTAGGGTCTGGAGGAGGTTACTGAGATAGGGAGGGAGGGGGTGAGGGAGGGATTTGAACAGAAGGATTAGAATTGTAGGGGCGGGAGGAGGTTACATAGATAGGGAGGGAGGGGTGAGGGAGGGATTTGAACAGGTGGATGAGAATTGTAGGGGCTGGAGGAGGTTACAGAGATAAGGAAGGAGGGGGTGAGGGAGGGGTTTGAACAGGAGGATGAGAATTGTAGGGCTGTAGGAGGTTACAGAGATAGAGAGGGAGGGGGCGAGGGAGGGACATGAACAGGGGGATGAGAATTGTAGGGGCTGGAGGAGGTTACAGAGATAGGTAGGGAAGGGCTAAGGGAAGGATTTGAACAGGAGGATGAGGATTGTAGGGTCTGGAGGAGGTTACAGAGATAGGGAGGGAGGGGGTGAGGGAGGGACATGAACAGGAGGATGAGAATTGTAGGGGCTGGAGGAGGTTATGGAGATAGGGAGGGAGGGGATGAGGGAGGGATTTGGACAGGAGGATGAGAATTGTGGGGGTTGGAGGAGGTTACAGAGATAGGGAGGGAGGGGGTGAGGGAGGGATTTGGACAGGAGGATGAGAATTGTGGGGGTTGGAGGAGATTACAGAGATAGGGAGGGAGGGGGTGAGGGAGGGATTTGAACAGGAGGATGAGAATTGTAGGGGCTGGAGGAGGTTACAGAGATAGGGAGGGACGGGGTGAGGGACGGATTTGAATAGGAGGATGAGAATTGTAGGGGCTGGAGGAGGTTACAGAGATAGGGAGGGAGGGGGGGAGGGAGGGATTTGAACAGGAGGATGAGAATTGTATGGGCTGGAGGAGGTTACAGAGATAGGGAGGGAGGGGGTGAGGAGGGGATTTGAACAGGAGGATGAGAATTGTAGGGGCTGGAGGAGGTTACAGAGATAGGGAGGGAGGGGGTGAGGGAGGGATTTGAACAGGAGAAAGAATTGTAGGGGCTGGAGGAGGTTACAGAGATAGGGAGGGAGGGGGTGAGGGAGGGATTTGAACAGGAGGATGAGAATTGTAGGGGCTGGAGGAGGTTACAGAGATAGGGAGGGAGGGGGTGAGGGAGGGATTTGAACAGGAGGATGAGAATTGTAGAGGCTGGAGGAGATTACAGAGATAGGGAGGGAGGGTTTGAGGGATGGAATTGAACAGGAGGATGAGACTTGTAGGGGCTGGAGGAGGTTACAGAGATAGGGAGGGAGGTGGTGAGAGAGGGATTTGAACATGAGGATGAGAATTGTAGGGGCTGGATGAGGTTACAGAGATAGGGAGGGAGGGGGTGAGGGAGGGATTTGACCCGGAGGATGAGAATTGTAGGGGCTGGAGGAGGTTACAGAGATAGGGAGGGAGGGGCTGAGGGATGGATTTGAACAGGAGGATGAGCATTGTAGGGTCTGGAGGAGGTTACTGAGATAGGGAGGGAGGGGGTGAGGGAGGGATTTGAACAGAAGGATTAGAATTGTAGGGGCGGGAGGAGGTTACATAGATAGGGAGGGAGGGGTGAGGGAGGGATTTGAACAGGTGGATGAGAATTGTAGGGGCTGGAGGAGGTTACAGAGATAAGGAAGGAGGGGGTGAGGGAGGGGTTTGAACAGGAGGATGAGAATTGTAGGGCTGTAGGAGGTTACAGAGATAGAGAGGGAGGGGGCGAGGGAGGGACATGAACAGGGGGATGAGAATTGTAGGGGCTGGAGGAGGTTACAGAGATAGGTAGGGAAGGGCTAAGGGAAGGATTTGAACAGGAGGATGAGGATTGTAGGGTCTGGAGGAGGTTACAGAGATAGGGAGGGAGGGGCGAGGGAGTGACATGTACAGGGGGATGAGAATTGTAGGGGCTGCAGGAGGTTACAGAGATAGGGAGGGAGGGGGTGCGGGAGGGATTTGAACAGGAGGATGAGAATTGTAGGGGCTGGAGGTGGTTACAGAGATAGGGAGGGAGGGGGTGAGGGAGGGATTTGAACAGGACGATGAGAATTGTAGGGGCTGGAGGAGGTTACAGAGATAGGGAGGGAGGGGGTGAGGGAGGGATTTGAACAGGAGGATGAGAATTGTAGGGGCTGGAGGAGGTTACATAGATAGGGAGGGAGGGTGTGAGGGAGAGATTTGAACAGGAGGATGAGAATTGTAGGGGCTGAAGGAGGTTACAGAGATAGAGAGGGAGGGGGTGAGGGTGGGATTTGAACAGGACGATGAGAATTGTAGGGGCGGGAGAAGTTTACAGAGATAGGGCAGGTGCAAGAACAATACTGGCACCGGGGGCAGTGTCAGCCTGGATAATGGACCTCAAATCCTAGAGTATATACATCTCCCTCCGACAGTGCAGCACTCCCTCAGTACTGGCACCGGGGGGAGTGTTGGCCTAGATTATTGTCCTCAAATCCTAGAGTATATACATCTCCCTCCGACAGTGCAGCACTCCCTCAGTACTGGCACCGGGCGGCGTGGGGGGGAGTGTGGGCCTGGATTGTGGAGCTCAAGGCCTTGACTATGCACATCTACCCGCTCCCTGAACTGCCATTGCTGCAGTTGCGGCCTCCTGTTTATCAGTCTGCCCTGAATCCTTTGCTTCCTTCGTTGCCATAGTACAGGAGTGACTACCGTGTGTTCACCTGTGGTGACGAAGGAGTGCCCTGTGAACTTTGCTCCGCCCAGGTTCCTTTGAATCTGGTTACGGTGAACCTGTTTGTCAGGTTTTCCTGTGTCGGGTAGAGTGCACAAGTGAACGGAGCATCTGTCTGGGAGTTTGGAAGCTTCCTCGGAGAGAAAGAGAGCGAATTATCGTCGGCGAGGTCGTTCCAGAGAGAGAGAGAACTTGGACAGGGGTGGGGATAACGTCAGAGAGAGCGAGAGGAGGCAGCAGGAGCAGAGAGAAAGGCAAAGGAGGCCAAAGGGGCAGGGGACGATCGATTGGCAAGAGTTCAGGAAATTGAAGCACTGGCGAGAGAGAGAGAGAGAGACAGAAGGACAGAGAGAAGAGGGAGATAGAATGTGGGAGCGATCGTGAGAGATCAGAGGAGAGAGTGGAAGGGGCTGGGAGAGAGATTGTGTGAAAGGGACCCAGCTCGAGGGGGAGAGAGAGAGAGAGAGAGCGTGGGAGGGATCGAAGGGGAGAGAGAGACCGAGGGGAGGCGAGTGAGGGGGAGGGAGTAATACAGAGAGCGTGGAAGAGAGACAGAGCATTAAAGAGATTGAGAGAGAGATAGTAATACAGGCCAAGTGATGAAGGGATTGAGGGAGTGATAAGGAGATTGAGGGAGAGAGATAAGGAGATTGAGGGAGAGAGATAAAGAGATTGAGGGAGAGATAAAGGGTCTTGAGGGAGAGTGATAAGGAGATTGAGGGAGAGTGATAAAGAGATTGAGGGAGAGCGTGATAAGGAGATTGAGGAAGAGTGATATAGAGATTGAGGGAGAGCGTGATAGAGAGATTGAGGGAGAGAGTGAGGAAGGGGTTGAGGGAGAGAGTGAGGAAGGGATTGAGGGAGAGAGTGATAAGGGGTTGAGGGAGAGAGTGAGGAAGGGGTTGAGGGAGAGAGTGAGGAAGGGATTGAGGGAGAGAGTGATAAGGGGTTGAGGGAGAGAGTGAGGAAGGGGTTGAGGGAGAGAGTGAGGAAGGGATTGAGGGAGAGAGTGAGGAAGGGATTGAGGGAGAGAGTGAGGAAGGGATTGAGGGAGAGAGTGAGGAAGGGATTGAGGGGGAGTAAGAAGGAGACAGAGTGACGAAGGGATTGAGGGAGAGAGTGAGGAAGGGGTTGAGGGAGAGAGTGAGGAAGGGGTTGAGGGAGAGAGTGAGGAAGGGGTTGAGGGAGAGAGTGAGGAAGGGGTTGAGGGAGAGAGTGAGGAAGGGGTTGAGGGAGAGAGTGAGGAAGGGGTTGAGGGGGAGTAAGAGGGAGACAGAGTGACGAAGGGATTGAGGGAGAGAGTGAGGAAGGGGTTGAGGGAGAGAGTGAGGAAGGGGTTGAGGGAGAGAGTGAGGAAGGGGTTGAGGGAGAGAGTGAGGAAGGGGTTGAGGGAGAGAGTGAGGAAGGAGTTGAGGGAGAGAGTGAGGAAGGGGTTGAGGGAGAGAGTGAGGAAGGGGTTGAGGGGGAGTAAGAGGGAGACCGAGTGCTGAGGGGAATTGCGTTAGCTGGAATGGCCCTGACTGGTCTGAGCCGCTGCACCTACGCGCTGTGGTTAGCTGTGGTGCTGGACGCGGTGGGATTGGTGACCTTGCTGGTGGGTATCTTCGGGAACCTGCAGCGTGGGGGTCGTGACTACGGGGACATGCTGATCTACACAGGGGCCATTGTGGTCTTCGCCAGCCTCATCGGCTGGGTCTTCTGGTACACCGGCAACATTGAGATCACCTGGGAGGAGCTTGGCAACGACTACTGCCCCAGGGACACCAAACTCCAGCGCATCGTCCGAAAGATCTCCCGCAGCATCTCCATGAGGAACGGTGAGGGCAGGGTAACCAGGGCAGGAACAACTCGGGACATCAGCTCGCACCCCAAGAGGGGGGACAGGGGCCATCAGGAGGAGCGAGGGAGCAAGGCTGAAGAACCTCAAGGAGGCAGCGCCATGGATTAAGACGTTAGAGGTAAGAGGTTCGTAACCAACGGCGGGCCAAGAAACTCAGAGAGGGAGCCAACGACACCTGTTGCATTTACATATCAACTGCGGCCTCCTGCAGAGACGATTATCACTCAACAGTTCAGCACCCAAGTCACGTGAAGAGATATTAACAACAAGAGACCCAAATCACAGGCAGAGGGTTTTCAACGAGAGTCTGAGAGAGGAGGAGAGGTTTAGGAAAGGAATTCCAGAGCTTACGCCCCCCACAGCAACCCGCCCCCCCCCCACCACAGGCAGCTGAAGGTCCGGCCGCCAACGGCGGAGCGATGGGAATCGGGGGGATGCTCGAGAGGCCGGAATCGGAGGAGCGGAGAGATCTCGGAGGGTTGTGGGAGGTTCCAGAGGTACGGAGGTAGGGATTTGAACAGGAGGGTGAGAATTGTAGGGGTTGGAAGAGGTTACAGAGATAGGGAGGGAGGGGGTGAGGGAGGGATTTGAACAGGAGGATGAGAATTGTAGGGGTTGGAAGAGGTTACAGAGATAGGGAGGGAGGGGGTGAGGGAGGGATTTGAACAGGAGGCTGAGAATTGTAGGGGCTGGAGGAGGTTACAGGGATAGGGAGGGAGGGGGTGAGGGAGGGATTTGAACAGGAGGATGAGAATTGTAGGGGCTGGAGGGGGTTAGAGAGATAGGGAGGGAGGAGGTGAAGGAGTGATTGGGCAGGAGAATGAGAATTGTAGAGGCTGGAGGAGGTTACAGAGATAGGGAGGGAGGGGGTGAGGGAGGGATTTGAACAGGAGGATGAGAATTGTAGGGGCTGGAGGAGGTTACAGAGATAGGGAGGGAGGGGGTGAGGGTGGGATTTGAACATGAGGATGAGAATTGTAGGGGCTGGAGGAGGTTACAGAGATAGGGAGGGAGGGGGTGAGGGAGGGATTTGAACAGGAGGATGAGAATTGTACAGATAACCCTGTATTACTCTCTCCGCCCCATCGCTCCGAATGACCCTGAAAATGTGCCGCTCATTCACTGAGACAACAACTTGTCTTTGATCCCAGACTTAGAGTCCGAGGTTTCCATTCCCACCTTCACCCCCATCACTCAATTAACACGGAAAGACATTCCCCATATCCCTCAATCCCCACTATCCACCTTCTCTCCATCTCCCTCAATCCCCACCTACCCACCTTCTCCCCGTCTCCCTCAATCCCCACCTACCCACCTTCTCCCCGTCTCCCTCAATCCCCACCTACCCACCTTCTCCCCGTCTCCCTCAATCCCCACCTTCCCACCTTCTCCCCGTCTTCCTCAATCCCCACCTACCCACCTTCTCCCCGTCTCCCTCAATCCCCACCTACCCACCTTCTCTCCATCTCCCTCAATCCCCACCTACCCACCTTCTCTCCATCTCCCTCAATCCCCACCTACCCACCTTCTCCCCGTCTCCCTCAATCCCCATCTACCCGCCTTCTCCCCGTCTCCCTCAATCCCCACCTACTCACCTTCTCCCCGTCTCCCTCAATCCCCACCTACCCACCTTCTCCCTGTCTCCCTCAATCCCCACCTACCCACCTTCTCCCCGTCTCCCTCAATCCCCACCTACCCACCATCTCCGCGTCTCCCTCAATCCCCACCTACCCAACTTCTCCCCATATCCCTCAATCCCCACTACCCACCTTCTCTCCATCTCCCTCAATCCCCACCTACCCACCTTCACCCCGTCTCCCTCAATCCCCACCTACCCACCTTCTCCCCGTCTCCCTCAATCCCCACCTACCCACCTTCTCCCCGTCTCCCTCAATCCCCACCTACCCACCTTCTCCCCGTCTCCCTCAATCCCCACCTACCCACCTCCCCATCTCCCTCAATCCCCACCTACCCACCTTCACCCCGTCTCCCTCAATCCCCACCTACCCACCTTCTCCCCGTCTCCCTCAATCCCCACCTACCCACCATCTCCGTGTCTCCCTCAATCCCCACCTACCCCCCTTCACCCCGTCTCCCTCAATCCCCACCTACCCACCTTCACCCCGTCTCCCTCAATCCCCACCTACCCCCATAATCATTCACGCGACATGGTCTTCGCTGGCTAGGCCAACAATTGTTGTTCCCTCTCAGCGCCCCACGGCAATGTTGTGTAAAAAGCTTCCACCTTCCACCACTGCTGTCCACCTGGTGCAGGTACACCCCGAAGGTGGGGCTTTCTGGTTCTGGACCCATCGCCATTGATGGAACGGCTGAAATATTTCTGAGTTGGTCTTGTGTTAATGTACAAATCACGGTTTACTTTTGGTAAACAACCTGGCAAGGTCAACTCACTGTGAAAGCTGTGGCAAATATTCTGGTCTTGGTCTCAAACTCGTTTTTTGCGTTTAATCTTCTTCTGCAGGCTGACCTCCAGGATGAATATGAAGACCAAGCTCCATTTAACTTTATCTCCTCCTAATACATGGGCCCAGATGCTTAAATATATGACTTCGACCGCCCCCATCGTCAAACCATTGTTTTATCCCATTGATTTTTCCTATGTAAACAGTCACGCTGCAGTTGCGACCCTCCGGCCACCGGGTGGCGAGTTACTCCCACGCCAAGCCTACCTGGAGCCTTCAGCTCGCCATTCACGGACCCTGGTTTTTCAATGCTGGGGTCGCCCTTGGTTTGAAACAGGAGGTGTCCAAAAGGCACCCTTGTTGTGCTGCAAATTCAGCCTTGATGTTCATGCCGTCTGCATCCTGGGCGCTGTCCGCCTGGCACAGCCTCAACGTTGAACCTCAGGATCTGTCGCACTCTCGACCGGCCACTCTCGGATTGGCTCATCAACTGCACGTCAATCGCCATCAGTGTTGGCCACCCCATCTGCCTCCAAGCATCTCCCAAGCCCACTCATATATTTCGGCTTTGTGTTCATTTAACTTAATTTTACCTTGCCTCTGTCATACCTTCCAACCAACGTTTGATGGAATAGTAATTGCTGAACAGCGAGACACATTGCTGAAGCGTTTTTTGACTTCAGGACAAACACAAGAGTACCAAATTTCAGACCTTCTCAATAGTTTGTACTGCAGAAGAACTGCAAATAACAGGTTAAGCAAGCTGTTTCACGCTGCCACCATGCAGCGTCTATGCAAGTGGTATTTCCCACTGGCCGGTCATCCTGCCGACCACACCAAGGAGCTAATTATGGCACTTAGACGATGGGGTTCAGGCTAAATCTAACATTGGGATTTATTTACACGTAAGATAGACATTGAGTCAGGAACAAGCCACATGTTCCTTCAGTTTGCAATTGGCAGAGCACAGATCGTACTCAACCAGTCCGTGCTTGCAAAACCCAAAACAAAACGTCAACTGTTACAGGTGGTTCCGCAATTGGGCAGCACTTGATGAACAACCCTAAGTGCACCAATACCTCGTCTAACAACCAATTGAAGATAGTCAGTCGAACTCATCGTGCTGTCTCATTTACTCTTGCTATGGGTGACATATATTCAACAGCAGGAATCTGTCGTCTGCAAACAAAAGGAATATGTTCAAGCTTGCAACTTTTTTGAATTAGCCAGGAACTTGGGGAACCTGCAGTTCCCCGTTGCTTTCTCCAAGTTAATGCCATGGTCCTGAAGGAGATTACAGAGATAAGGAGGGAGGGGCGTGACGGAGGGATTTGAACTGGAAGATGAGAATTGTAGGGGCTGGAGGAGGTTACAGTGATGTGGAGGAAGAGGGGCAAGGAGCCATGGACAGCTGAGCAGGAGGATGAGAATTTGAAGATTGAGGCATCGCCGGATTGGGAAGTCCGTGTCGGTCACCCAGCACAGTGCGGGTGAGGGGTTAATGGGACCTGATGCGAATTCAGAGACTCCCCAACGGGGATAACCTTGCTGCTAGTTCCTCATCTATCTTCCTGCCCCTCCGACTATGGACCCTCTTTCCCTTTGATGCTCTGTGGGGATTCCAGATAGCAGCACCGGTGGGTAGGTGTGTCAAAGCCCCTTCATCCCCTCCCACCCATGCCGCTTGAAGAGGGTAAAAATGCCGCTGAGACCGTTGTGTTCAGGCTAAATCAAGTAGTGGGAATTAGTTACACATAAGATAGACACAGAGGTGAAAAGCTTCAGCAATCTGTCTCTCAGCAATATTTTGACTTTGTTGTTAATTTAATTTGATTTTGTGCTGTGTCTGTATTATCTATCAACCAGTGTTTGATTAAATAAAAATTCTAAAGTTGTGGTGAGATTCCTCGCAAAGTGACTATATCTCCACCCCAATTTTCCACATCCAATTTTGCGCAGTTCCCCTGTGATCGTCTACTGCAACCCTTTGTTTGACCCCAAGATGAGCTTTTGACATAACATCGCCTGATTTTGACCCCCGGCCCCCAACCTCCCACCCCCGCCCTCCTCCGGCCCAAGCTTAGCTCATCCGCTGCTAAAACTCTCATCTTCACCTTTGTCCCCGCTAGTCTTGACCATTCCAATGCCCTCCTCTCCAGCCTCCCATCTCCCTCCCTCTGTAAGCTTCACCTTGTCCGTAACTCTGCTGCCCCCATGTCCTAACTCACCCTGGGACCAGTTCTCTCCCTCTGTAACCCTCCTCCAGCCCCTACAGCTCTCCTCATCTCTCTAACCTCCTCCAGTCCCTACAACCCTCCCTATCTCTCTAACCTCCTGCAACCCTCCGAGATCTCTGTGCTCCTCCAAATCCGGCCTCTCAAGCATCCCCCAATTTCCAATGCTCTGCCATTGGAGGCCATGCCTTCAGCTGCCTGGGGTGGGGGGGCCATAAGCTCTGGAATTCCCTCCCTAAACCTCTCTGCCTCGCTTTCCTTTCAGAGGGTGGAAGGCTTCTGAGGTTAAGCAGGTGTGTGTCACCCTGGGAGCCTTTCCTTCTGCAAAGCATTCCCATCCCACCACCCCCCACCCATACCAAACTAAGGAGGTGACTACGACACTTAGACGATGGGGTTCAGGCTAAATCTAACATTGGGGTTTATTTACACATAAGATAGACACTGAGTCAGGAACAATCGTAACTGTCTTCGAAGCAGTGAAGGAGGGAGACTGGAGTGTGCGTAGATCCTTCCAGCAGATGTTCTGATTTTTATTTGTGAGGCGGGTCTTTGAGCCTGAAGCAGCAAACAGACGGGAGGTCTGCAGGGAGAATCCGATAAACAGATCTGTCTGGAGACAGCCATAGGTCAAAAAGAGGGACTATGTTGTTTTATTCAGCCCTGTCGCCATTATTTGCACGGGGAGTGTGTGGGACAGGCATTGTCTGAAGATGTCTATCGTATCAAGAAGGAGTGAGATATCGCTCTTGGGGGTGAAAGGGTTCAAAGGGTATAGGGGAGAAAGCGGAGCAGATAACTGAGTTGGATGATCAGCCATGATCATAATGTATGGGGGAGCAGGCTCGAGGGACTGACTGGCCTCCTCCTGCTCCTAGGTTCTATGTTTCTATATTGAGGAGGGAGCAAGAGTTTGTGATATATGTTCTGAGAATCCATGTATAGTTGTGTGTGCTTCCTGGAGAGAGATTTTACACAGCCTCTGTCAGGCATTTTCCTGTCTGTCTGTCTGTCTCTCTAAAACTCCCTCCCTCTATCTCTCTCTCTCTCTCTCTAAATACCCCTCCCTCTTTCTGTCTGTCTGTCTGTCTCTCTAAAACTCCCTCCCTCTATCTCTCTCTCTCTCTCTAAATACCCCTCCCTCTTTCTGTCTGTCTGTCTCTCTCTCTAAAACTCCCTCCCTCTATCTCTCTCTCTCTCTAAATACCCCTCCCTCTTTCTGTCTGTCTGTCTCTCTCTCTAAAACTCCCTCCCTCTATCTCTCTCTCTCTCTCTCTAAATACCCCTCCCTCCTTCAGTATGTCTGTCTCTCTCTCTCTAAAACTCCCTCCTTCTATCTCTCTCTCTCTAAAACTCCCTCCCTCTATCTCTCTCTCTCTCTCTCTCTAAATACCCCTCCCTCTTTCTGTATGTCTGTCTCTCTCTCTCTAAAACTCCCTCCTTCTATCTCTTCTCTCTCTCTCTCTCTAAATACCCCTCCCTCTTTCTGTCAATCTTTCTCTCTCTCTAAAACTCCCTCCCTCTATCTCTCTCTCTCTCTCTCTCTCTAAATACCCCTCCCTCTTTCTGTCAATCTTTCTCTCTCTCTAAAACTCCCTCCCTCTATCTCTCTCTCTCTCTCTCTCTCTAAATACCCCTCCCTCTTTCTGTATGTCTGTCTCTCTCTCTCTAAAACTCCCTCCTTCTATCTCTCTCTAAAACTCCCTCCCTCTATCTCTCTCTCTCTCTCTCTAAATACCCCTCCCTCTTTCTGTCTATTTCTCCCTAACTCTTCCTCCGTAGACCTCTGTCTCTGTCTCCCTCTCTCTAAATATCCCTCCCTCTATCTGTCTCTCTCTGTCTCCTCGTTCTCTCTCTGCCTTATTCTAAATCTCTCTCCCTCTATCTTGCTCGATCTGTCTTTCTCTGTCTCACCATCTTGCCATCTCTCCCCCCGTCCCTCTGCCCCTCCATCTCTCTCTCTCTCTCTCACACTCTCTCTCTATCTTTCTCTGCATCTCTACCTTTCTGTCTCTCTCACTCTTTCTCTCTCTATCTCTCTCTATCATTCTGTCTCTTTGTCTCTCTGTATATCAGTCTCTCTATCTATCATTCGATTGCTCCCCCTCTGTCTCTCACTCTTTTTCTATCTCTATCTCTCTGTCTCCCTTTCTACCTCTCACTCTGTCTCTGTCTCTATCCCACTGTCTCGCTCCCTCTTTGTATATCTCGGTCTCTTTCAGTGTGTTTGCCTCTCTAATTAGCTGCCTCTGAGTGAGTGAGTGTGTCTGTGTGTGAGTGTGTGTGAATGAGGGTGTGAGTGAGTGTGTCTGTATGTGATAGTGTGTGAATGAGGGTGAGTGAGTGTGTCTGTATGTGAGTCTGAATGAGGGTGAGTGAGTGTGTCTGTATGTGAGTGTGTGTGAATGAGGGTGAGTGAGTGTGTGTCTGTGAATGTGTGTGAATGAGGGTGATTGAGTGTGTCTGTGTGTGAGTGAGGGTGAGTGAGTAGGTGTGAGTGAGTGTGTCTGTGTGTGAGTGTGTGAATGAGGATGAGTATGTGTGTGTGAATGAGGGTGTGAGTGTGTGTCTGTGAGTGTGTGTGAATGAGGGTGAGAGAGTGTGTCTGTGTGTGAGTGAGGGTGAGTGAGTAGGTGTGAGTGAGTATGTCTGTGTGTGAGTGTGTGTGAATGAGGATGAGTATGTGTGTGTGAATGAGGGTGTGAGTGTGTGTCTGTGTGTGAGTGTGAATGAGGGTGAGAGAGTGTGTCTGTGTGTGAGTGAGGGTGAGTGAGTAGGTGTGAGTGAGTATGTCTGTGTGTGAGTGTGTGTGAATGAGGATGAGTATGTGTGTGAATGAGGGTGTGAGTGTGTGTCTGTGAGTGTGTGTGAATGAGAGTGAGCGAGTGTGTCAGTGTGTGAGTGTGTGTGAATGAGTGAGTGAGTGACTCTGTGTGAATGAGGGTGAGTGACTGTGTCTGTGTGTGTGAATGAGGGTGATTGAGTGTGTCTGTGTGTGAGTGAGGGTGAGTGAGTAGGTGTGAGTGAGTGTGTCTGTGTGTGTGTGTGTGAATGAGGATGAGTATGTGTGTGTGAATGAGGGTGTGAGTGTGTGTCTGTGAGTGTGTGTGAATGAGGGTGAGAGAGTGTGTCTGTGTGTGAGTGAGGGTGAGTGAGTAGGTGTGAGTGAGTATGTCTGTGTGTGAGTGTGTGTGAATGAGGATGAGTATGTGTGCGAATGAGGGTGTGAGTGTGTGTCTGTGAGTGTGTGTGAATGAGAGTGAGCGAGTGTGTCAGTGTGTGAGTGTGTGTGAATGAGTGAGTGAGTGACTCTGTGTGAATGAGGGTGAGTGACTGTGTCTGTGTGTGTGAATGAGGGTGAGTGAGTGTGTCTGCGTGTGAGTGTGTGTGAATGAGTGAGTGTGTCTGTGTGTGAATGAGAGTGAGCGAGTGTGTCTGTGTGAGTGTGTGTGAATGAGTGAGTGAGTGACTCTGTGTGTGACTGAGGGTGAGCGAGTGTGTCTGCGTGTGTGTGTGTGAATGAGGATGAGTGAATGTGTCTGTGTGTGTGTGTGTGAATGAGGGTGAATGAGTGTGTCTGTGTGTGTGTGTGTGTGTGTGTGAATGAGGGTGACTGGGTGTCTCTTGTGTGAGTGAGGGTGAGTGAGTAGGTGTGAGTGAGTGTGTCTGTATGTGAGTGTGTGTGAATGAGGATGAATATGTGTGTGTGAATGAGGGTGAGTGAGTGTCTGTGTGAGTGAGGGTGAGTGAGTAGGTGTGAGTGAGTGTGTCTGTGTGTGAGTGTGTGTGAATGAGGATGAGTATGTATGTGTGAATGAGGGTGTGAGTGTGTGTCTGTGAGTGTGTGTGAATGAGGGTGAGAGAGTGTGTCTGTGTGTGAGTGAGGGTGAGTGAGTAGGTGTGAGTGACTGTGTCTGTGTGTGAGTGTGTGTGAATGAGGATGAGTATGTGTATGAATGAGGGTGTGAGTGTGTGTCTGTGAGTGTGTGTGAATGAGGGTGAGTATGTGTGTGTGAATGAGGGTGTGAGTGTGTGTCTGTGAGTGTGTGTGAATGAGGGTGAGTGAGTGTGTCTGTGTGTGAGTGTGTGTGAATGAGGATGAGTATGTGTGTGAATGAGGGTGTGAGTGTGTGTCTGTGAGTGTGTGTGAATGAGGGTGAGTGAGTGTGTCTGTGTGTGAGTGAGGGTGAGTGAGTAGGTGTGAGTGAGTGTGTCTGTGTGTGAGTGTGTGTGAATGAGGATGAGTATGTGTGTGAATGAGGGTGTGAGTGTGTGTCTGTGAGTGTGTGCGAATGAGAGTGAGCGAGTGTGTCAGTGTGTGAGTGTGTGTGAATGAGTGAGTGTGTCTGTATGTGTGTGCGAATGAGGGTGAGTGAGTGTGTTTGTATGTGAGTGTGAATGAGGGTGAGTGAGTGTGTCTGTATGTGAGTGTGAATGAGGGTGAGTGAGTGTGTCTGTATGTGAGTGTGTGTGAATGAGGGTGAGTGAGTGTGTGTCTGTGAGTGTGTGTGAATGAGGGTGAGTATGTGTGTGTGAATGAGGGTGAGTGAGTGTGTCTGTGTGTGAGTGACGGTGAGTGAGTAGGTGTGAGTGAGTGTGTCTGTGTGTGAGTGTGTGAGAATGAGGATGAGTATGTGTGTGTGAATGAGGGTGTGAGTGTGGGTCTGTGAGTGTGTGTGAATGAGGGTGAGAGAGTGTGTCTGTGTGTGAGTGTGTGTGAATGAGGATGAGTATGTGTGTGTGAATGAGGGTGTGAGTGTGTGTCTGTGAGTGTGTGTGAATGAGGGTGAGAGAGTGTGTCTGTGTGTGAGTGAGGGTGGTGAGTAGGTGTGAGTGAGTGTGTCTGTGTGTGAGTGTGTGTGAATGAGGATGAGTATGTGTGTGAATGAGGATGAGTATGTGTGTGAATGAGGGTGTGAGTGTGTGTGAATGAGAGTGAGCGAGTGTGTCAGTGTGTGAGTGTGTGTGAATGAGGGTGAGTATGTGTGTGTGAATGAGGGTGAGTATGTGTGTCTGTGTGTGAGTGTGTGTGAATGAGAGTGAGCGAGTGTGTCAGTGTGTGAGTGTGTGTGAATGACGGTGAGTATGTGTGTGTGAATGAGGGTGAGTGAGTGTGTCTGTGTGTGAGTGTGTGAATGAGAGTGAGCGAGTGTGTCAGTGTGTGTGTGTGTGAATGAGTGAGTGAGTGACTCTGTGTGAATGAGGGTGAGTGACTGTGTCTGTGTGTGCGAATGAGGGTGAGTGAGTGTGTCTGCGTGTGAGTGTGTGTGAATGAGTGAGTGTGTCTGTGTGTGAATGAGAGTGAGCGAGTGTGTCTGTGTGAGTGTGTGTGAATGAGTGAGTGAGTGACTCTGTGTGTGAATGAGGTTGAGTGAGTGTGTGTGTGTGTGTGTGACTGAGGGTGTGAGTGTGTGTCTGTGAGTGTGTGTGAATGAGGGTGAGTGTGTGAATGAGGATGAGTATGTGTGTGTGAATGAGTGAGTGAGTGACTCTGTGTGTCTGTGTGTGTGTGTGTGTGTGTGTGAATGAGGATGAGTATGTGTGTGTGAGTGAGGGTGTGTGTCTGTGAGTGTGTGTGAATGAGGGTGAGTGAGTGTGTCTGTGTGTGAGTGTGTGTGTGTGTATGTGTGTGTGTGAATGAGAGTGTGTGTGTGTGAATGAGGGTAAGTGTGTCTGTGTGAGTGTGTGTGAATGAGGGTGAGTGTGTGTGTGTGTGTGTGTGTGTGTGTGAATGAGGGTGAATGAGTGTGTCTGTGTGAGTGTGTGTGAATGAGGGTGTGAGTGTGTCTGTGTATGAGTGTGTGTGAATGAGGGTGATTGAGTGTGTCTCTGTATATGAATGAGGGTGATTGAGTGTGTGTGTGTGTGGGTGTGAATGAGGGTGAGCGAGTGTGTCTGTGTGTGAGTGTGTGTGAATGAGTGTGTGTGAGTGTGTCTGTGTGTGAATGAGGGTGTGTGAGTGTGTCTGTGTGAATGAGGGTGTGTGAGTGTGTCTGTGTGTGAATTAGGGTGACTGAGTGTGTCTGTGTGTGTGTGTGAATGAGGGTGAGCGAGTGTGTCTGTGTGTGAGTGTGTGTGAATGAGAGTGAGTGAGTGTGTGTGTGTGTGTGTGTGTGTGTGAATGAGGGTGAGCAAGTGTGTCTGTGTGTGAGTGTGTGTGAATGAGGGTATGAGTGTGTCTGTGTATGAGTGTGTGTGAATGAGGGTGATTGAGTGTGTCTCTGTATATGAATGAGGGTGATTGAGTGTGTGTGTGTGTGGGTGTGAATGAGGGTGAGTGAGTGTGTCTGTGTGTGAGTGTGTGTGAATGAGTGTGTGTGAGTGTGTCTGTGTGTGAATGAGGGTGTGTGAGTGTGTCTGTGTGAATGAGGGTGTGTGAATGTGTCTGTGTGTGAATTAGTGTGAATGAGTGTGTCTGTGTGTATGTGTGAATGAGGGTGAGCGAGTGTGTCTGTGTGTGTGAGTGAATGAGGGTGAGCGAGTGTGTCTGTGTGTGAGTGTGTGTGAATGAGTGTGTGTGAGTGTGTCTGTGTGTGAATGAGTGTGTGAGTGTGTCTGTGTGAATGAGGGTGTGTGAGTGTGTCTGTGTGTGAATTAGGGTGACTGAGTGTGTCTGTGTGTGTGTGTGAATGAGGGTGAGCGAGTGTGTCTGTGTGTGTGAGTGAATGAGGGTGAGCGAGTGTGTCTGTGTGTGAGTGTGTGTGAATGAGTGTGTGTGTGTGTCTGTGTGTGAATGAGAGTGTGTGAGTGTGTCTGTGTGTGAATGAGGGTGACTGAGTGTGTGTGTGTATGTGTGAATGAGGGTGAGCGAGTGTGTCTGTGTGTGTGAGTGAATGAGGGTGAGCGAGTGTGTCTGTGTGTGAGTGTGTGTGAATGAGTGTGTGTGAGTGTGTCTGTGTGTGAATGAGAGTGTGTGAGTGTGTCTGTGTGAATGACGGTGTGTGAGTGTGTCTGTGTGTGAATTAGGGTGACTGAGTGTGTCTGTGTGTGTGTGTGAATGAGGGTGAGCGAGTGTGTCTGTGTGTGTGAGTGAATGAGGGTGAGCGAGTGTGTCTGTGTGTAAGTGTGTGTGAATGAGTGTGTGTGAGTGTGTCTGTGTGTGAATGAGAGTGTGTGAGTGTGTGAGTGTGTGAATGAGGGTGAGTGAGTGAGTGTGTGTGTGTGTGTGTGTGTGTGTGTGTGTATGAATGAGGGTGATTGAGTGTGCCCGTGTGTATGTGTGAATGAGGGAGAGTGAGTGAGTGTGTGTATGAGTGTGTGTGAAATAGGATGAGTGAGTGTGTCTGTGTGTGAGTGTGTGAATTAGGCTGAGTTAATGCGTGTGTGTGTGTGTGTGTGAATGAGGGTGAGTGAGTGTGTGTGTGTGTGAATGAGAGTATGTGTGTGAATGAGGATGAGTGAGCGTGTATTAGTGTGTGAATGAGGGTGTGTGATTGTGTGTGTGTGAATGAGGGTGAGTGAGTGTGTCTGTGTGTGAGTGTGTGTGAATGATGGTGAGTATATGTGTGTGAATGAGGGTGAGTGAGTGTGTCTGTGTGTGAGTGTGTGTGAATGAGGGTGAGTATCTGTGTATGTGTGTGTGTGTCAATGAGGGTATGTGCGTGAATGATGGTGAGTGAGAATGTGAGTGTGTGTGAATGAGGGTGTGTGATTGTGTGTGTGTGCATGAGTGGGGTTGAGTGAGTAGGTGTGAGTGTGTGTGAAAAAGGGTGAGTGGGAGTGTGAATGTGTGTGAATGAGGGTGAGTGGGAGTGTGAATGAGGGTGAGTGGGAGTGTGAATGTGTGTGAGTGAGGGTGAGTGGAAGTGTGAATGTGTGTGAATGAGAGTGAGTAGGTGTGAGGGTGTGTGAATGAGAGTGAGTGAGTAGGTGTGAGGGTGTGTGAATGAGGATGAGCGAGAGTGTGTGGGTGTGAGTGAGGGTGAGTGAGTAGGTGTGATTGTGTGTGAATGAGGGTGAGAGAGTAGGTCTGTGTGTGTGAGTAGGTATGAGTGTGTTGAGTGAGGGTGAGTGAGTAGGTGTGAGTGTGTGTGAGTGAGTAGGTGTGAGTGTGTGTGAGTGAGGGTGAGTAGGTGTGTGTGTGAGTGAAGGTGAGTGAGTAGGTGTGAGTGTGTGTGAGGGTGAGTGAGCAGGTGAGAGTGTGTGTGAATGAGGGTGAGTGAGAGTGAGTGAGTAGGTCTGAGTGTGTGTGTGTGAGGGTGAGTGAGTAGGTGTGAGGGTGTGAGTGAGGGTGAGTGAGTAGTTGTGTGTGTATGTGGGTGAGGGTGAGTGAGTAGGTGTGTGTGGGTGAGGGTGAGTGAGTAGGTGTGAGTGTGTGTGTGAGGGCGAGTGAGTAGGTGTGAGTGTGAGTGTGAGGGTGAGTGAGTAGGTGTGAGTGTGTGTGAGTGAGGGTGAGTGAGTAGGTGTGAGTGTGTGTGTGAGGGTGAGTGAGTAGGTGTGAGTGTGAGTGTGAGGGTGAGTGAGTAGGTGTGAGTGTGTGTGAGGGTGAGTGAGTGTGTGTGTGTGAGTGAGGGTGAGCGAGTACGTGTGAGAGTGTGTGAGTGAGGGTGTGAGTAGGTGTGTGTGTGTGTGGGTGAGGGTGTGAGTAGGTGTGTGTGGGTGAGGGTGAGGGTGTGAGTAGGTGTGTGTGTGTGTGTGGGTGAGGGTGTGAGTAGGTGTGAGTGTGTGTGAATGAGGGTGAGTGAGTAGGTGTGAGTGTGTATGAATGAGGGTGGGTGAGTGAGTAGGTGTGAGTGATGGTGTGAGTAGGTGTGAGTGTGTGTGAATGAGGGTGAGTGAGTAGGTGTGAGGGAGAGTGAGTGAGGGTGAGTGAGTAGGTGTGAGTGTGTGTGTGAGGGTGAGTGAGTAGCTGTGAGTGTGTGTGTGTGAGGCTGAGTGGGGAGGTGTGAGTGTGTGTGTGTGAGGGTGAGTGAGGAGGTGTAAGTGTGTGTGTGTGAGGGTGAGTGAGTAGGTGTGAGGGTGTGAGTGAGGGTGAGTGAGTAGTTGTGTGTGTGTGTGTGGGTGAGGGTGAGTGAGTAGGTGTGAGTGTGTGTGTGAGGGTGAGTGAATAGGTGTGAGTGTGTGTGAGTGAGGGTGAGAGAGTAGGTGTGAGTGTGTGTGTGTGAAGGTGAGTGAGTAGGTGTGAGTGTGTGTGAGGGTGAGTGAGAGTGTGTGTGTGTGAGTGAGAGTGAGTGAGTACGTGTGAGAGTGTGTGAGTGAGGGTGTGAGTAGGTGTGTGTGTGTGTGTGGGTGAGGGTGTGAGTAGGTGTGTGTGGGTGAGAGTGAGGGTGTGAGTAGGTGTGAGTGTGTGTGTGGGTGAGGGTGTGAGTAGGTGTGTGTGGGTGAGAGTGAGGGTGTGAGTCGGTGTGAGTGTGTGTGTGGGTGAGGGTGAGGGTTTGTGTGTGAGTGAGAGTGAGTGAGTACGTGTGAGAGTGTGTGAGTGAGGGTGTGAGTAGGTGTGTGTGTGTGGGTGAGGGTGTGAGTAGGTGTGTGTGGGTGAGGGTGAGGGTGTGAGTAGGTGTGAGTGTGTGTGTGGGTGAGGGTGTGAGTAGGTGTGTGTGGGTGAGGGTGAGGGTGTGAGTAGGTGTGAGTGTGTGTGGGTGAGGGTGAGTGTGTGAGTAGGTGTGAGTGTGTGTGAATGAGGGTGAGTGAGTAGGTGTGAGTGTGTATGAATGAGGGTGGGTGAGTGAGTAGGTGTGAGTGTGTGTGAGTGAGTGTGTGTGAGTGATGGTGTGAGTAGGTGTGAGTGTGTGTGAATGAGGGTGAGTGAGTAGGTGTGAGGGAGAGTGAGTGAGGGTGAGTGAGTAGGTGTGAATGTGTGTGTGTGAGGGTGAGTGAGTAGCTCTGAGTGTGTGTGTGTGTGTGAGGGTGAGTGAGTAGCTGTGAGTGTGTGTGTGTGAGGGTGAGTGAGGAGGTGTGAGTGTGTGTGTGTGAGGGTGAGTGAGTAGGTGTAAGTGTGAGGGTGAGTGAGTAGGTGTGAGTGAGGGTGAGTGAGTAGGTGTGAGTGTGTGCATGTGAGGGTGTGAGTAGGTGTGAGTGTGTGTGAGTGAGGGTGAGTGAGTAAGTATGTGTGTGAGTGAGGGTGAGTGAGTAGGTGTGAGTGTGTGTGAGTGAGGGTGAGTGAGTAGGTGTGTGTGTGTGTGTGAGGGTGAGTGAGTAGGTGTGTGAGTGTGTGTGAGTGAGGGTGAGTGAGTAGGTGTGAGTGAGGGTGTGAGTAGGTGTGTGTGTGTGTGAGGGTGTGTGTGTGAGGGTGAATGAGTAGGTGTGAGTGTGTGTGTGAGGGTGAGTGAGTAGGTGTGAGTGTGTGTGAGGGTGAGTGAGAGTGTGTGTGTGTGAGTGAGGGTGAGTGAGTACGTGTGGGAGTGTGTGAGTGAGTGTGTGAGTAGGTGTGTGTGTGTGTATGGGTGAGGGTGTGAGTAGGTGTGTGTGTGTGTGAGTGAAGGTGAGTAAGTAGGTGTGAGTGTGTGTGAGGGTGAGTGAGTAGGTGTGAGTGAGGGTGAGTGAGTAGGTGTGAGTGTGTGCATGTGAGGGTGTGAGTAGGTGTGAGTGTGTGTGAGTGAGGGTGAGTGAGTAAGTATGTGTGTGAGTGAGGGTGAGTGAGTAGGTGTGAGTGTGTGTGAGTGAGGGTGAGTGAGTAGGTGTGTGTGTGTGTGTGAGGGTGAGTGAGTAGGTGTGTGAGTGTGTGTGAGTGAGGGTGAGTGAGTAGGTGTGAGTGAGGGTGTGAGTAGGTGTGTGTGTGTGTGAGGGTGTGTGTGTGAGGGTGAATGAGTAGGTGTGAGTGTGTGTGTGAGGGTGAGTGAGTAGGTGTGAGTGTGTGTGAGGGTGAGTGAGAGTGTGTGTGTGTGAGTGAGGGTGAGTGAGTACGTGTGGGAGTGTGTGAGTGAGGGTGTGAGTAGGTGTGTGTGTGTGTATGGGTGAGGGTGTGAGTAGGTGTGTGTGTGTGTGAGTGAAGGTGAGTAAGTAGGTGTGAGTGTGTGTGAGGGTGAGTGAGCAGGTGTGAGTGTGTGTGTGTGAGGGTGAGTGAGTAGGTGTGAGGGTGTGAGTGAGGGTGAGTGAGTAGTTGTGTGTGTGTGTGGGTGAGGGTGAGTGAATAGGTGTGTGTGGGTGAGGGTGAGTGAGTAGGTGTGAGTGTGTGTGAGTGAGGGTGAGTGAGTAGGTGTGAGTGTGTGTGTGTGAGAGTGAGTGAGTAGCTGTGTGTGTGTGAGGGTGAGAGAGTGTGTGTGTGTGTGAGGGTGAGTGAGTACGTGTGAGAGTGTGTGAGTGAGGGTGTGAGTAGGTGTGTGTGTGTGTGTGTGTGGGTGAGGGTGTGAGTAGGTGTATGTGGGTGAGGGTGAGGGTGTGAGTAGGTGTGAGTGTGTGTGAATGAGGGTGAGTGAGTAGGTGTGAGTGTGTATGAATGAGGGTGGGTGAGTGAGTAGGTGTGAGTGTGTGTGAGTGAGTAGGTGTGAGTGATGGTGTGAGTAGGTGTGTGTGTGTGTGGGTGAGGGTGTGAGTAGGTGTGTGTGGGTGAGGGTGAGGGTGTGAGTAGGTGTGTGTGGGTGAGGGTGAGGGTGTGAGTAGGTGTGTGTGTGTGTGTGTGGGTGAGGGTGTGAGTAGGTGTGTGTGTGTGTGGGTGAGGGTGTGAGTAGGTGTGAGTGTGTGTGAATGAGGGTGAGTGAGTAGGTGTGAGTGTGTATGAATGAGGGTGGGTGAGTGAGTAGGTGTGAGTGTGAGAGTGAGTGAGTAGGTGTGAGTGAGGGTGAGTGAGTAGGTGTGAGTGTGTGCATGTGAGGGTGTGAGTAGGTGTGAGTGTGTGTGAGTGAGGGTGAGTGAGTAAGTATGTGTGTGAGTGAGGGTGAGTGAGTAGGTGTGAGTGTGTGTGAGTGAGGGTGAGTGAGTAGGTGTGTGTGTGTGTGTGAGGGTGAGTGAGTAGGTGTGTGAGTGTGTGTGAGTGAGGGTGAGTGAGTAGGTGTGAGTGAGGGTGTGAGTAGGTGTGTGTGTGTGTGTGAGGGTGTGTGTGTGAGGGTGAATGAGTAGGTGTGAGTGTGTGTGTGAGGGTGAGTGAGTAGGTGTGAGTGTGTGTGAGGGTGAGTGAGAGTGTGTGTGTGTGAGTGAGGGTGAGTGAGTACGTGTGGGAGTGTGTGAGTGAGTGTGTGAGTAGGTGTGTGTGTGTGTATGGGTGAGGGTGTGAGTAGGTGTGTGTGTGTGTGAGTGAAGGTGAGTAAGTAGGTGTGAGTGTGTGTGAGGGTGAGTGAGTAGGTGTGAGTGAGGGTGAGTGAGTAGGTGTGAGTGTGTGCATGTGAGGGTGTGAGTAGGTGTGAGTGTGTGTGAGTGAGGGTGAGTGAGTAAGTATGTGTGTGAGTGAGGGTGAGTGAGTAGGTGTGAGTGTGTGTGAGTGAGGGTGAGTGAGTAGGTGTGTGTGTGTGTGTGAGGGTGAGTGAGTAGGTGTGTGAGTGTGTGTGAGTGAGGGTGAGTGAGTAGGTGTGAGTGAGGGTGTGAGTAGGTGTGTGTGTGTGTGAGGGTGTGTGTGTGAGGGTGAATGAGTAGGTGTGAGTGTGTGTGTGAGGGTGAGTGAGTAGGTGTGAGTGTGTGTGAGGGTGAGTGAGAGTGTGTGTGTGTGAGTGAGGGTGAGTGAGTACGTGTGGGAGTGTGTGAGTGAGGGTGTGAGTAGGTGTGTGTGTGTGTATGGGTGAGGGTGTGAGTAGGTGTGTGTGTGTGTGAGTGAAGGTGAGTAAGTGGGTGTGAGTGTGTGTGAGGGTGAGTGAGTAGGTGTGAATGAGGGTGAGTGAGTAGGTGTGAGTGTGTGCATGTGAGGGTGTGAGTAGGTGTGAGTGTGTGTGAGTGAGGGTGAGTGAGTAAGTATGTGTGTGAGTGAGGGTGAGTGAGTAGGTGTGAGTGTGTGTGAGTGAGGGTGAGTGAGTAGGTGTGTGTGTGTGTGTGAGGGTGAGTGAGTAGGTGTGTGAGTGTGTGTGAGTGAGGGTGAGTGAGTAGGTGTGAGTGAGGGTGTGAGTAGGTGTGTGTGTGTGTGAGGGTGTGTGTGTGAGGGTGAATGAGTAGGTGTGAGTGTGTGTGTGAGGGTGAGTGAGTAGGTGTGAGTGTGTGTGAGGGTGAGTGAGAGTGTGTGTGTGTGAGTGAGGGTGAGTGAGTACGTGTGGGAGTGTGTGAGTGAGGGTGTGAGTAGGTGTGTGTGTGTGTATGGGTGAGGGTGTGAGTAGGTGTGTGTGTGTGTGAGTGAAGGTGAGTAAGTAGGTGTGAGTGTGTGTGAGGGTGAGTGAGCAGGTGTGAGTGTGTGTGTGTGAGGGTGAGTGAGTAGGTGTGAGGGTGTGAGTGAGGGTGAGTGAGTAGTTGTGTGTGTGTGTGGGTGAGGGTGAGTGAATAGGTGTGTGTGGGTGAGGGTGAGTGAGTAGGTGTGAGTGTGTGTGAGTGAGGGTGAGTGAGTAGGTGTGAGGGTGTGTGAGTGAGGGTGAGTGAGTAGGTGTGAGTGTGTGTGTGTGAGGGTGAGTGAGTAGGTGTGAGTGTGTGTGAGTGAGGGTGAGTGAGTAGGTGTGAGTGTGTGTGTGTGAGAGTGAGTGAGTAGCTGTGTGTGTGTGAGGGTGAGAGAGTGTGTGTGTGTGTGAGGGTGAGTGAGTACGTGTGAGAGTGTGTGAGTGAGGGTGTGAGTAGGTGTATGTGGGTGAGGGTGAGGGTGTGAGTAGGTGTGAGTGTGTATGAATGAGGGTGAGGGTGTGAGTAGGTGTGAGTGTGTGTGAATGAGGGTGAGTGAGTAGGTGTGAGTGTGTATGAATGAGGGTGGGTGAGTGAGTAGGTGTGAGTGTGTGTGAGTGAGTAGGTGTGAGTGATGGTGTGAGTAGGTGTGTGTGTGTGTGGGTGAGGGTGTGAGTAGGTGTGTGTGGGTGAGGGTGAGGGTGTGAGTAGGTGTGTGTGGGTGAGGGTGAGGGTGTGAGTAGGTGTGTGTGTGTGTGTGTGGGTGAGGGTGTGAGTAGGTGTGTGTGTGTGTGGGTGAGGGTGTGAGTAGGTGTGAGTGTGTGTGAATGAGGGTGAGTGAGTAGATGTGAGTGTGTATGAATGAGGGTGGGTGAGTGAGTAGGTGTGAGTGATGGTGTGAGTGTGTGTGAATGAGGGTGAGTGAGTAGGTGTGAGGGAGAGTGAGTGAGGGTGAGTGAGTAGGTGTGAGTGTGTGTGTGAGGATGAGTGAGTAGCTGTGAGTGTGTGTGTGTGAGGGTGAGTGGGGAGGTGTGAGTGTGTGTGTGTGAGGGTGAGTGAGTAGGTGTGAGGGTGTGAGTGAGGGTGAGTGAGTAGTTGTGTGTGTGTGTGGGTGAGGGTGAGTGAGTAGGTGTGAGTGTGTGTGTGAGGGTGAGTGAGTAGGTGTGAGTGTGTGTGAGTGAGGGTGAGTGAGTAGGTGTGAGTGTGTGTGTGTGAAGGTGAGTGAGTAGGTGTGAGTGTGTGTGAGGGTGAGTGAGAGTGTGTGTGTGTGAGTGAGAGTGAGTGAGTACGTGTGAGAGTGTGTGAGTGAGGGTGTGAATAGGTGTGTGTGTGTGTGGGGGTGAGGGTGTGAGTAGGTGTGTGTGGATGAGGGTGAGGGTGTGAGTAGGTGTGAGTGTGTGTGTGGGTGAGGGTGTGAGTAGGTGTGTGTGGGTGAGGGTGAGGGTGTGAGTAGGTGTGAGTGTGTGTGTGGGTGAGGGTGAGGGTGTGAGTAGGTGTGAGTAGGTGTGTGTGGGTGAGGGTGAGTGAGTAGGTGTGAGTGTGTATGAATGAGGGTGGGTGAGTGAGTAGGTGTGAGTGTGTGTGAGTGAGTAGGTGTGAGTGATGGTGTGAGTAGGTGTGAGTGTGTGTGAATGAGGGTGAGTGAGTAGGTGTGAGGGAGAGTGAGTGAGGGTGAGTGAGTAGGTGTGAGTGAGGGTGAGTGAGTAGGTGTGAGTGTGTGTGAGTGAGGGTGAGTGAGTAAGTGTGTGTGTGTGTGTGTGTGTGTGTGTGTGTGTGTGTGTGTGAATGAGGGTGAATGAGTGTGTCTGTGTGAGTGTGTGTGAATGAGGGTGTGAGTGTGTCTGTGTATGAGTGTGTGTGAATGAGGGTGATTGAGTGTGTCTCTGTATATGAATGAGGGTGATTGAGTGTGTGTGTGTGTGGGTGTGAATGAGGGTGAGCGAGTGTGTCTGTGTGTGAGTGTGTGTGAATGAGTGTGTGTGAGTGTGTCTGTGTGTGAATGAGGGTGTGTGAGTGTGTCTGTGTGAATGAGGGTGTGTGAGTGTGTCTGTGTGAATGAGGGTGTGTGAGTGTGTCTGTGTGTGAATTAGGGTGACTGAGTGTGTCTGTATGTGTGTGAATGAGGGTGAGCGAGTGTGTCTGTGTGTGAGTGTGTGTGAATGAGAGTGAGTGAGTGTGTGTGTGTGTGTGTGTGTGTGAATGAGGGTGAGCAAGTGTGTCTGTGTGTGAGTGTGTGTGAATGAGGGTGTGAGTGTGTCTGTGTATGAGTGTGTGTGAATTAGTGTGAATGAGTGTGTCTGTGTGTATGTGTGAATGAGGGTGAGCGAGTGTGTCTGTGTGTGTGAGTGAATGAGGGTGAGCGAGTGTGTCAGTGTGTGAGTGTGTGTGAATGAGTGTGTGTGAGTGTGTCTGTGTGTGAATGAGTGTGTGAGTGTGTCTGTGTGAATGAGGGTGTGTGAGTGTGTCTGTGTGTGAATTAGGGTGACTGAGTGTGTCTGTGTGTGTGTGTGAATGAGGGTGAGCGAGTGTGTCTGTGTGTGTGAGTGAATGAGGGTGAGCGAGTGTGTCTGTGTGTGAGTGTGTGTGAATGAGTGTGTGTGTGTGTCTGTGTGTGAATGAGAGTGTGTGAGTGTGTCTGTGTGTGAATGAGGGTGACTGAGTGTGTGTGTGTATGTGTGAATGAGGGTGAGCGAGTGTGTCTGTGTGTGTGAGTGAATGAGGGTGAGCGAGTGTGTCTGTGTGTGAGTGTGTGTGAATGAGTGTGTGTGAGTGTGTCTGTGTGTGAATGAGAGTGTGTGAGTGTGTCTGTGTGAATGACGGTGTGTGAGTGTGTCTGTGTGTGAATTAGGGTGACTGAGTGTGTCTGTGTGTGTGTGTGAATGAGGGTGAGCGAGTGTGTCTGTGTGTGTGAGTGAATGAGGGTGAGCGAGTGTGTCTGTGTGTAAGTGTGTGTGAATGAGTGTGTGTGAGTGTGTCTGTGTGTGAATGAGAGTGTGTGAGTGTGTGAGTGTGTGAATGAGGGTGAGTGAGTGAGTGTGTGTGTGTGTGTGTGTGTGTGTGTGTGTATGAATGAGGGTGATTGAGTGTGCCCGTGTGTATGTGTGAATGAGGGAGAGTGAGTGAGTGTGTGTATGAGTGTGTGTGAAATAGGATGAGTGAGTGTGTCTGTGTGTGAGTGTGTGAATTAGGCTGAGTTAATGCGTGTGTGTGTGTGTGTGTGAATGAGGGTGAGTGAGTGTGTGTGTGTGTGAATGAGAGTATGTGTGTGAATGAGGATGAGTGAGCGTGTATTAGTGTGTGAATGAGGGTGTGTGATTGTGTGTGTGTGAATGAGGGTGAGTGAGTGTGTCTGTGTGTGAGTGTGTGTGAATGATGGTGAGTATATGTGTGTGAATGAGGGTGAGTGAGTGTGTCTGTGTGTGAGTGTGTGTGAATGAGGGTGAGTATCTGTGTATGTGTGTGTGTGTCAATGAGGGTATGTGCGTGAATGATGGTGAGTGAGAATGTGAGTGTGTGTGAATGAGGGTGTGTGATTGTGTGTGTGTGCATGAGTGGGGTTGAGTGAGTAGGTGTGAGTGTGTGTGAAAAAGGGTGAGTGGGAGTGTGAATGTGTGTGAATGAGGGTGAGTGGGAGTGTGAATGAGGGTGAGTGGGAGTGTGAATGTGTGTGAGTGAGGGTGAGTGGAAGTGTGAATGTGTGTGAATGAGAGTGAGTAGGTGTGAGGGTGTGTGAATGAGAGTGAGTGAGTAGGTGTGAGGGTGTGTGAATGAGGATGAGCGAGAGTGTGTGGGTGTGAGTGAGGGTGAGTGAGTAGGTGTGATTGTGTGTGAATGAGGGTGAGAGAGTAGGTCTGTGTGTGTGAGTAGGTATGAGTGTGTTGAGTGAGGGTGAGTGAGTAGGTGTGAGTGTGTGTGAGTGAGTAGGTGTGAGTGTGTGTGAGTGAGGGTGAGTAGGTGTGTGTGTGAGTGAAGGTGAGTGAGTAGGTGTGAGTGTGTGTGAGGGTGAGTGAGCAGGTGAGAGTGTGTGTGAATGAGGGTGAGTGAGAGTGAGTGAGTAGGTCTGAGTGTGTGTGTGTGAGGGTGAGTGAGTAGGTGTGAGGGTGTGAGTGAGGGTGAGTGAGTAGTTGTGTGTGTATGTGGGTGAGGGTGAGTGAGTAGGTGTGTGTGGGTGAGGGTGAGTGAGTAGGTGTGAGTGTGTGTGTGAGGGCGAGTGAGTAGGTGTGAGTGTGAGTGTGAGGGTGAGTGAGTAGGTGTGAGTGTGTGTGAGTGAGGGTGAGTGAGTAGGTGTGAGTGTGTGTGTGAGGGTGAGTGAGTAGGTGTGAGTGTGAGTGTGAGGGTGAGTGAGTAGGTGTGAGTGTGTGTGAGGGTGAGTGAGTGTGTGTGTGTGAGTGAGGGTGAGCGAGTACGTGTGAGAGTGTGTGAGTGAGGGTGTGAGTAGGTGTGTGTGTGTGTGGGTGAGGGTGTGAGTAGGTGTGTGTGGGTGAGGGTGAGGGTGTGAGTAGGTGTGTGTGTGTGTGTGGGTGAGGGTGTGAGTAGGTGTGAGTGTGTGTGAATGAGGGTGAGTGAGTAGGTGTGAGTGTGTATGAATGAGGGTGGGTGAGTGAGTAGGTGTGAGTGATGGTGTGAGTAGGTGTGAGTGTGTGTGAATGAGGGTGAGTGAGTAGGTGTGAGGGAGAGTGAGTGAGGGTGAGTGAGTAGGTGTGAGTGTGTGTGTGAGGGTGAGTGAGTAGCTGTGAGTGTGTGTGTGTGAGGCTGAGTGGGGAGGTGTGAGTGTGTGTGTGTGAGGGTGAGTGAGGAGGTGTAAGTGTGTGTGTGTGAGGGTGAGTGAGTAGGTGTGAGGGTGTGAGTGAGGGTGAGTGAGTAGTTGTGTGTGTGTGTGTGGGTGAGGGTGAGTGAGTAGGTGTGAGTGTGTGTGTGAGGGTGAGTGAATAGGTGTGAGTGTGTGTGAGTGAGGGTGAGAGAGTAGGTGTGAGTGTGTGTGTGTGAAGGTGAGTGAGTAGGTGTGAGTGTGTGTGAGGGTGAGTGAGAGTGTGTGTGTGTGAGTGAGAGTGAGTGAGTACGTGTGAGAGTGTGTGAGTGAGGGTGTGAGTAGGTGTGTGTGTGTGTGTGGGTGAGGGTGTGAGTAGGTGTGTGTGGGTGAGAGTGAGGGTGTGAGTAGGTGTGAGTGTGTGTGTGGGTGAGGGTGTGAGTAGGTGTGTGTGGGTGAGAGTGAGGGTGTGAGTCGGTGTGAGTGTGTGTGTGGGTGAGGGTGAGGGTTTGTGTGTGAGTGAGAGTGAGTGAGTACGTGTGAGAGTGTGTGAGTGAGGGTGTGAGTAGGTGTGTGTGTGTGGGTGAGGGTGTGAGTAGGTGTGTGTGGGTGAGGGTGAGGGTGTGAGTAGGTGTGAGTGTGTGTGTGGGTGAGGGTGTGAGTAGGTGTGTGTGGGTGAGGGTGAGGGTGTGAGTAGGTGTGAGTGTGTGTGGGTGAGGGTGAGTGTGTGAGTAGGTGTGAGTGTGTGTGAATGAGGGTGAGTGAGTAGGTGTGAGTGTGTATGAATGAGGGTGGGTGAGTGAGTAGGTGTGAGTGTGTGTGAGTGAGTGTGTGTGAGTGATGGTGTGAGTAGGTGTGAGTGTGTGTGAATGAGGGTGAGTGAGTAGGTGTGAGGGAGAGTGAGTGAGGGTGAGTGAGTAGGTGTGAATGTGTGTGTGTGAGGGTGAGTGAGTAGCTCTGAGTGTGTGTGTGTGTGTGAGGGTGAGTGAGTAGCTGTGAGTGTGTGTGTGTGAGGGTGAGTGAGGAGGTGTGAGTGTGTGTGTGTGAGGGTGAGTGAGTAGGTGTAAGTGTGAGGGTGAGTGAGTAGGTGTGAGTGAGGGTGAGTGAGTAGGTGTGAGTGTGTGCATGTGAGGGTGTGAGTAGGTGTGAGTGTGTGTGAGTGAGGGTGAGTGAGTAAGTATGTGTGTGAGTGAGGGTGAGTGAGTAGGTGTGAGTGTGTGTGAGTGAGGGTGAGTGAGTAGGTGTGTGTGTGTGTGTGAGGGTGAGTGAGTAGGTGTGTGAGTGTGTGTGAGTGAGGGTGAGTGAGTAGGTGTGAGTGAGGGTGTGAGTAGGTGTGTGTGTGTGTGAGGGTGTGTGTGTGAGGGTGAATGAGTAGGTGTGAGTGTGTGTGTGAGGGTGAGTGAGTAGGTGTGAGTGTGTGTGAGGGTGAGTGAGAGTGTGTGTGTGTGAGTGAGGGTGAGTGAGTACGTGTGGGAGTGTGTGAGTGAGTGTGTGAGTAGGTGTGTGTGTGTGTATGGGTGAGGGTGTGAGTAGGTGTGTGTGTGTGTGAGTGAAGGTGAGTAAGTAGGTGTGAGTGTGTGTGAGGGTGAGTGAGTAGGTGTGAGTGAGGGTGAGTGAGTAGGTGTGAGTGTGTGCATGTGAGGGTGTGAGTAGGTGTGAGTGTGTGTGAGTGAGGGTGAGTGAGTAAGTATGTGTGTGAATGAGGGTGAGTGAGTAGGTGTGAGGGAGAGTGAGTGAGGGTGAGTGAGTAGGTGTGAGTGTGTGTGTGAGGATGAGTGAGTAGCTGTGAGTGTGTGTGTGTGAGGGTGAGTGGGGAGGTGTGAGTGTGTGTGTGTGAGGGTGAGTGAGTAGGTGTGAGGGTGTGAGTGAGGGTGAGTGAGTAGTTGTGTGTGTGTGTGGGTGAGGGTGAGTGAGTAGGTGTGAGTGTGTGTGTGAGGGTGAGTGAGTAGGTGTGAGTGTGTGTGAGTGAGGGTGAGTGAGTAGGTGTGAGTGTGTGTGTGTGAAGGTGAGTGAGTAGGTGTGAGTGTGTGTGAGGGTGAGTGAGAGTGTGTGTGTGTGAGTGAGAGTGAGTGAGTACGTGTGAGAGTGTGTGAGTGAGGGTGTGAATAGGTGTGTGTGTGTGTGGGGGTGAGGGTGTGAGTAGGTGTGTGTGGATGAGGGTGAGGGTGTGAGTAGGTGTGAGTGTGTGTGTGGGTGAGGGTGTGAGTAGGTGTGTGTGGGTGAGGGTGAGGGTGTGAGTAGGTGTGAGTGTGTGTGTGGGTGAGGGTGAGGGTGTGAGTAGGTGTGAGTAGGTGTGTGTGGGTGAGGGTGAGTGAGTAGGTGTGAGTGTGTATGAATGAGGGTGGGTGAGTGAGTAGGTGTGAGTGTGTGTGAGTGAGTAGGTGTGAGTGATGGTGTGAGTAGGTGTGAGTGTGTGTGAATGAGGGTGAGTGAGTAGGTGTGAGGGAGAGTGAGTGAGGGTGAGTGAGTAGGTGTGAGTGAGGGTGAGTGAGTAGGTGTGAGTGTGTGTGAGTGAGGGTGAGTGAGTAAGTGTGTGTGTGTGTGTGTGTGTGTGTGTGTGTGTGTGTGTGTGTGAATGAGGGTGAATGAGTGTGTCTGTGTGAGTGTGTGTGAATGAGGGTGTGAGTGTGTCTGTGTATGAGTGTGTGTGAATGAGGGTGATTGAGTGTGTCTCTGTATATGAATGAGGGTGATTGAGTGTGTGTGTGTGTGGGTGTGAATGAGGGTGAGCGAGTGTGTCTGTGTGTGAGTGTGTGTGAATGAGTGTGTGTGAGTGTGTCTGTGTGTGAATGAGGGTGTGTGAGTGTGTCTGTGTGAATGAGGGTGTGTGAGTGTGTCTGTGTGAATGAGGGTGTGTGAGTGTGTCTGTGTGTGAATTAGGGTGACTGAGTGTGTCTGTATGTGTGTGAATGAGGGTGAGCGAGTGTGTCTGTGTGTGAGTGTGTGTGAATGAGAGTGAGTGAGTGTGTGTGTGTGTGTGTGTGTGTGAATGAGGGTGAGCAAGTGTGTCTGTGTGTGAGTGTGTGTGAATGAGGGTGTGAGTGTGTCTGTGTATGAGTGTGTGTGAATTAGTGTGAATGAGTGTGTCTGTGTGTATGTGTGAATGAGGGTGAGCGAGTGTGTCTGTGTGTGTGAGTGAATGAGGGTGAGCGAGTGTGTCAGTGTGTGAGTGTGTGTGAATGAGTGTGTGTGAGTGTGTCTGTGTGTGAATGAGTGTGTGAGTGTGTCTGTGTGAATGAGGGTGTGTGAGTGTGTCTGTGTGTGAATTAGGGTGACTGAGTGTGTCTGTGTGTGTGTGTGAATGAGGGTGAGCGAGTGTGTCTGTGTGTGTGAGTGAATGAGGGTGAGCGAGTGTGTCTGTGTGTGAGTGTGTGTGAATGAGTGTGTGTGTGTGTCTGTGTGTGAATGAGAGTGTGTGAGTGTGTCTGTGTGTGAATGAGGGTGACTGAGTGTGTGTGTGTATGTGTGAATGAGGGTGAGCGAGTGTGTCTGTGTGTGTGAGTGAATGAGGGTGAGCGAGTGTGTCTGTGTGTGAGTGTGTGTGAATGAGTGTGTGTGAGTGTGTCTGTGTGTGAATGAGAGTGTGTGAGTGTGTCTGTGTGAATGACGGTGTGTGAGTGTGTCTGTGTGTGAATTAGGGTGACTGAGTGTGTCTGTGTGTGTGTGTGAATGAGGGTGAGCGAGTGTGTCTGTGTGTGTGAGTGAATGAGGGTGAGCGAGTGTGTCTGTGTGTAAGTGTGTGTGAATGAGTGTGTGTGAGTGTGTCTGTGTGTGAATGAGAGTGTGTGAGTGTGTGAATGAGGGTGACTGAGTGTGTGTGTGTGTGTGTGAATGAGGGTGAGTGAGTGAGTGAGTGTGTGTGTGTGTGTGTGTGTGTGTGTGTGTATGAATGAGGGTGATTGAGTGTGCCCGTGTGTATGTGTGAATGAGGGAGAGTGAGTGAGTGTGTGTATGAGTGTGTGTGAAATAGGATGAGTGAGTGTGTCTGTGTGTGAGTGTGTGAATTAGGCTGAGTTATTGTGTGTGTGTGTGTGTGAATGAGGGTGAGTGAGTGTGTGTGTGTGTGAATGAGAGTATGTGTGTGAATGAGGATGAGTGAGCGTGTATTAGTGTGTGAATGAGGGTGTGTGATTGTGTGTGTGTGAATGAGGGTGAGTGAGTGTGTCTGTGTGTGAGTGTGTGTGAATGATGGTGAGTATATGTGTGTGAATGAGGGTGAGTGAGTGTGTCTGTGTGTGAGTGTGTGTGAATGAGGGTGAGTATCTGTGTATGTGTGTGTGTGTCAATGAGGGTATGTGCGTGAATGATGGTGAGTAGGTGTGAGTGTGTGTGAAAAAGGGTGAGTGGGAGTGTGAATGTGTGTGAATGAGGGTGAGTGGGAGTGTGAATGAGGGTGAGTGGGAGTGTGAATGTGTGTGAGTGAGGGTGAGTGGAAGTGTGAATGTGTGTGAATGAGAGTGAGTGAGTAGGTGTGAGGGTGTGTGAATGAGAGTGAGTGAGTAGGTGTGAGGGTGTGTGAATGAGGATGAGCGAGAGTGTGTGGGTGTGAGTGAGGGTGAGTGAGTAGGTGTGATTGAGTGTGAATGAGGGTGAGAGAGTAGGTCTGTGTGTGTGAGTAGGTATGAGTGTGTTGAGTGAGGGTGAGTGAGTAGGTGTGAGTGTGTGTGAGTGAGTAGGTGTGAGTGTGTGTGAGTGAGGGTGAGTAGGTGTGTGTGTGAGTGAAGGTGAGTGAGTAGGTGTGAGTGTGTGTGAGGGTGAGTGAGCAGGTGAGAGTGTGTGTGAATGAGGGTGAGTGAGAGTGAGTGAGTAGGTCTGAGTGTGTGTGTGTGAGGGTGAGTGAGTAGGTGTGAGGGTGTGAGTGAGGGTGAGTGAGTAGTTGTGTGTGTATGTGGGTGAGGGTGAGTGAGTAGGTGTATGTGGGTGAGGGTGAGTGAGTAGGTGTGAGTGTGTGTGTGAGGGCGAGTGAGTAGGTGTGAGTGTGAGTGTGAGGGTGAGTGAGTAGGTGTGAGTGTGTGTGAGTGAGGGTGAGTGAGTAGGTGTGAGTGTGTGTGTGAGGGTGAGTGAGTAGGTGTGAGTGTGAGTGTGAGGGTGAGTGAGTAGGTGTGAGTGTGTGTGAGGGTGAGTGAGTGTGTGTGTGTGAGTGAGGGTGAGCGAGTACGTGTGAGAGTGTGTGAGTGAGGGTGTGAGTAGGTGTGTGTGTGTGTGGGTGAGGGTGTGAGTAGGTGTGTGTGGGTGAGGGTGTGAGTAGGTGTGTGTGTGTGTGTGGGTGAGGGTGTGAGTAGGTGTGAGTGTGTATGAATGAGGGTGGGTGAGTGAGTAGGTGTGAGTGATGGTGTGAGTAGGTGTGAGTGTGTGTGAATGAGGGTGAGTGAGTAGGTGTGAGGGAGAGTGAGTGAGGGTGAGTGAGTAGGTGTGAGTGTGTGTGTGAGGGTGAGTGAGTAGCTGTGAGTGTGTGTGTGTGAGGGTGAGTGGGGAGGTGTGAGTGTGTGTGTGTGAGGGTGAGTGAGGAGGTGTAAGTGTGTGTGTGTGAGGGTGAGTGAGTAGGTGTGAGGGTGTGAGTGAGGGTGAGTGAGTAGTTGTGTGTGTGTGTGTGGGTGAGGGTGAGTGAGTAGGTGTGAGTGTGTGTGTGAGGGTGAGTGAGTAGGTGTGAGTGTGTGTGAGTGAGGGTGAGAGAGTAGGTGTGAGTGTGTGTGTGTGAAGGTGAGTGAGTAGGTGTGAGTGTGTGTGAGGGTGAGTGAGAGTGTGTGTGTGTGAGTGAGAGTGAGTGAGTACGTGTGAGAGTGTGTGAGTGAGGGTGTGAGTAGGTGTGTGTGTGTGTGTGGGTGAGGGTGTGAGTAGGTGTGTGTGGGTGAGAGTGAGGGTGTGAGTAGGTGTGAGTGTGTGTGTGGGTGAGGGTGTGAGTAGGTGTGTGTGGGTGAGGGTGTGAGTAGGTGTGTGTGGGTGAGAGTGAGGGTGTGAGTCGGTGTGAGTGTGTGTGTGGGTGAGGGTGAGGGTTTGTGTGTGAGTGAGAGTGAGTGAGTACGTGTGAGAGTGTGTGAGTGAGGGTGTGAGTAGGTGTGTGTGTGTGGGTGAGGGTGTGAGTAGGTGTGTGTGGGTGAGGGTGAGGGTGTGAGTAGGTGTGAGTGTGTGTGTGGGTGAGGGTGTGAGTAGGTGTGTGTGGGTGAGGGTGAGGGTGTGAGTAGGTGTGAGTGTGTGTGGGTGAGGGTGAGTGTGTGAGTAGGTGTGAGTGTGTGTGAATGAGGGTGAGTGAGTAGGTGTGAGTGTGTATGAATGAGGGTGGGTGAGTGAGTAGGTGTGAGTGTGTGTGAGTGAGTGTGTGTGAGTGATGGTGTGAGTAGGTGTGAGTGTGTGTGAATGAGGGTGAGTGAGTAGGTGTGAGGGAGAGTGAGTGAGGGTGAGTGAGTAGGTGTGAATGAGTGTGTGTGAGGGTGAGTGAGTAGCTGTGAGTGTGTGTGTGTGTGTGAGGGTGAGTGAGTAGCTGTGAGTGTGTGTGTGTGAGGGTGAGTGAGGAGGTGTGAGTGTGTGTGTGTGAGGGTGAGTGAGTAGGTGTAAGTGTGAGGGTGAGTGAGTAGGTGTGAGTGAGGGTGAGTGAGTAGGTGTGAGTGTGTGCATGTGAGGGTGTGAGTAGGTGTGAGTGTGTGTGAGTGAGGGTGAGTGAGTAAGTATGTGTGTGAGTGAGGGTGAGTGAGTAGGTGTGAGTGTGTGTGAGTGAGGGTGAGTGAGTAGGTGTGTGTGTGTGTGTGAGGGTGAGTGAGTAGGTGTGTGAGTGTGTGTGAGTGAGGGTGAGTGAGTAGGTGTGAGTGAGGGTGTGAGTAGGTGTGTGTGTGTGTGAGGGTGTGTGTGTGAGGGTGAATGAGTAGGTGTGAGTGTGTGTGTGAGGGTGAGTGAGTAGGTGTGAGTGTGTGTGAGGGTGAGTGAGAGAGTGTGTGTGTGAGTGAGGGTGAGTGAGTACGTGTGGGAGTGTGTGAGTGAGTGTGTGAGTAGGTGTGTGTGTGTGTATGGGTGAGGGTGTGAGTAGGTGTGTGTGTGTGTGAGTGAAGGTGAGTAAGTAGGTGTGAGTGTGTGTGAGGGTGAGTGAGTAGGTGTGAGTGAGGGTGAGTGAGTAGGTGTGAGTGTGTGCATGTGAGGGTGTGAGTAGGTGTGAGTGTGTGTGAGTGAGGGTGAGTGAGTAAGTATGTGTGTGAGTGAGGGTGAGTGAGTAGGTGTGAGTGTGTGTGAGTGAGGGTGAGTGAGTAGGTGTGTGTGTGTGTGTGAGGGTGAGTGAGTAGGTGTGTGAGTGTGTGTGAGTGAGGGTGAGTGAGTAGGTGTGAGTGAGGGTGTGAGTAGGTGTGTGTGTGTGTGAGGGTGTGTGTGTGAGGGTGAATGAGTAGGTGTGAGTGTGTGTGTGAGGGTGAGTGAGTAGGTGTGAGTGTGTGTGAGGGTGAGTGAGAGTGTGTGTGTGTGAGTGAGGGTGAGTGAGTACGTGTGGGAGTGTGTGAGTGAGGGTGTGAGTAGGTGTGTGTGTGTGTATGGGTGAGTGAAGGTGAGTAAGTAGGTGTGAGTGTGTGTGAGGGTGAGTGAGCAGGTGTGAGTGTGTGTGTGTGAGGGTGAGTGAGTAGGTGTGAGGGTGTGAGTGAGGGTGAGTGAGTAGTTGTGTGTGTGTGTGGGTGAGGGTGAGTGAATAGGTGTGTGTGGGTGAGGGTGAGTGAGTAGGTGTGAGTGTGTGTGAGTGAGGGTGAGTGAGTAGGTGTGAGTGTGTGTGTGTGAGAGTGAGTGAGTAGCTGTGTGTGTGTGAGGGGTGAGAGAGTGTGTGTGTGTGTGAGGGTGAGTGAGTACGTGTGAGAGTGTGTGAGTGAGGGTGTGAGTAGGTGTGTGTGTGTGTGTGTGTGGGTGAGGGGTGTGAGTAGGTGTATGTGGGTGAGGGTGAGGGTGTGAGTAGGTGTGGGTGTGTATGAATGAGGGTGAGGGTGTGAGTAGGTGTGAGTGTGTGTGAATGAGGGTGAGTGAGTAGGTGTGAGTGTGTATGAATGAGGGTGGGTGAGTGAGTAGGTGTGAGTGTGTGTGAGTGAGTAGGTGTGAGTGATGGTGTGAGTAGGTGTGTGTGTGTGTGGGTGAGGGTGTGAGTAGGTGTGTGTGGGTGAGGGTGAGGGTGTGAGTAGGTGTGTGTGGGTGAGGGTGAGGGTGTGAGTAGGTGTGTGTGTGTGTGTGGGTGAGGGTGTGAGTAGGTATGTGTGTGTGTGGGTGAGGGTGTGAGTAGGTGTGAGTATGTGTGAATGAGGGTGAGTGAGTAGGTGTGAGTGTGTATGAATGAGGGTGGGTGAGTGAGTAGGTGTGAGTGATGGTGTGAGTGTGTGTGAATGAGGGTGAGTGAGTAGGTGTGAGGAGAGTGAGTGAGGGTGAGTGAGTAGGTGTGAGTGTGTGTGTGAGGATGAGTGAGTAGCTGTGAGTGTGTGTGTGTGAGGGTGAGTGGGGAGGTGTGAGTGTGTGTGTGTGAGGGTGAGTGAGTAGGTGTGAGGGTGTGAGTGAGGGTGAGTGAGTAGTTGTGTGTGTGTGTGGGTGAGGGTGAGTGAGTAGGTGTGAGTGTGTGTGTGAGGGTGAGTGAGTAGGTGTGAGTGTGTGTGAGTGAGGGTGAGTGAGTAGGTGTGAGTGTGTGTGTGTGAAGGGTGAGTGAGTAGGTGTGAGTGTGTGTGAGGGTGAGTGAGAGTGTGTGTGTGTGAGTGAGAGTGTGAGTACGTGTGAGAGTGTGTGAGTGAGGGTGTGAATAGGTGTGTGTGTGTGGGTGAGGGTGTGAGTAGGTGTGTGTGGGATGAGGGTGAGGGTGTGAGTAGGTGTGAGTGTGTGTGTGGGTGAGGGTGTGAGTAGGTGTGTGTGGGTGAGGGTTGAGGGTGTGAGTAGGTGTGGAGTGGTGTGTGGTGGGTGAGGGTGAGGGTGTGAGTAGGTGTGAGTAGGTGTGTTGTGGGTGAGGGTGAGTGTTGTGAGTAGGTGTGAGTGTGTGTGAATGAGGGTGAGTGAGTAGGTAGTGGAGTGTGTATGAATGAGGGTGGGTGAGTGAGTAGGTGTGGAGTGTGTGTGAGTGAGTAGGTGTGAGTGATGGTGTGAGTAGGTGTGAGTGTGTGTGAATGAGGGTGAGTGAGTAGGTGTGAGGGGAGAGTGAGTGAGGGTGAGTGAGTAGGTGTGAGTGGAGGGTGAGTGAGTAGGTGTGAGTGTGTGTGAGTGAGGGTGAGTGAGTAGGTGTGAGTGTGTGTGTGAGAGTGAGTGAGTAGCTGTGTGTGTGTGAGGGTGAGAGAGTGTGTGTGTGTGTGAGGGTGAGTGAGTACGTGTGAGAGTGTGTGAGTGAGGGTGTGTGAGTAGGTGTGTGTGTGTGTGTGTGTGTGGGTGAGGGTGTGAGTAGGTGTATGTGGGTGAGGGTGAGGGTGGTGAGTAGGTGTGAGTGTGTGTGAATGAGGGGTGAGTGAGTAGGTGTGAGTGTGTATGAATGAGGGTGGGTGAGTGAGTAGGTGTGAGTGTGTGTGAGTGAGTAGGTGTGAGTGATGGTGTGAGTAGGTGTGAGTGTGTGTGAGTGAGTAGGTGTGAGTGATGGTGTGAGTAGGTGTGAGTGTGTGTGAATGAGGGTGAGTGAGTAGGTGTGAGGGAGTGAGTGAGGGTGAGTGAGTAGGTGTGAGTGTGTGTTGTGAGGGTGAGTGAGTAGCTGTGAGTGTGTGTGTGAGGGTGAGTGAGGAGGTGTGAGTGTGTGCATGTGAGGGTGTGAGTAGGTGTGAGTGTGGGTGAGGGTGAGTGAGTAGGTGTGTGTGTGTGAGTGAGGGTGAGTGAGTAAGTGTGTGTGTGTGTGAGTGAGGGTGAGTGAGTAAGTGTGTGTGTGAGTGAGGGTGAGTGAGTAGGTGTGAGTGTGTGTGAATGAGGGTGTGAGTAGGTGTGAGTGTGTGTGTGTGTGAGGGTGAGTGAGTGTGTGGGTGTGAGTGAGGGTGAGTGAGTAGGTGTGTGTGTGAGTGAGGGTGAGTGAGTAGGTGTGAGTGTGTGTGAGTGAGGGTGAGTGAGTAGGTGTGTGTGTGAGGGTGAGTGAGTAGGTGTGAGTGTGTGTGAGTGAGGGTGAGTAGGTGTGAGTATGTGTGAGTGAGGGTGTGTGTGTGTGTGAGTGAGGGTGAGTGTAGGTGTGAGTGTGTGTGAATGAGGGTGAGTGAGTAGGAATGAGTGTGTGTGAATGAGGGTGAGTGAGTAGGTGTGAGTGAGTGTGTCTGTATGTGAGTGTGTGTGGAATGAAGGTGAGTATGTGTGTGAATGAGGGTGAGTCAGTGTCTGTGTGAGTGAGGGTGAGTGAGTAGGTGTGAGTGAGTGTGTCTCTGTGTGTGTGTCTGTGGGTGAGTGAGTAGGTGTGAGTGAGTGTGTCTGTGTGTGAGTGTGTAGCTGTGATTGAGTGTGTGTGTGTGTATGAATGAGGGTGAGTAAGTGTGCCTGTGTGCGTGTGTGAATGAGGGTGAGTGAGTGTGTCTGTGTGTGTGTGTGTGTGTGTGTGTGTGTGTGTGAATGAGGGAGAGCAAGTGTGTCTGTGTGTGAGTGTGTGTGAATGAGGGTGAGTGAGTGTGTGTCTGAGAGTGTGTGTGAATGAGGGTGTGAGTGTGTCTGTGTATGAGTGTGTGTGTATGAGGGTGATTGAGTGTGTCTCTGTATATGAATGAGGGTGATTGAGTGTGTGTGTGTGGGTGTGAATGAGGGTGAGTGAGTGTGTCTGTGTGTGTGTGTATGAATGAGGGTGATTGAGTGTGTCTGTGTGTGTGTGTATGAATGAGGGTGATTGAGTGTGTCTGTGTGTGTGAGTGAATGAGGGTGAGCGAGTGTGTCTGTGTGTGAGTGTGCGTGAATGAGTGTGTGTGAGTGTGTCTGTGTGTGAATGAGGGTGTGTGAGTGTGTCTGTGTGAATGAGGGTGTGTGAATGTGTCTGTGTATGAATGAGGGTGAGTGAGTGTGTCTGCATGTGAGCGTGTGTGAATGAGTGAGTGTGTCTGTGTGTGAATGAGAGTGAGCGAGTGTGTCTGTGTGAGTGTGTGTGAATGAGTGAGTGAGTGACTCTGTGTGTGAATGAGGTTGAGTGAGTGAATGTGTGTGTGTGTGTGTGACTGAGGGTGAGTGAGTGTGTCTGCGTGTGTGTGTGTGTGTGAATGAGTGAGTGTGTCTGTGTGTGTGTGTGTGTGTGTGTGAATGAGGGTGAGCAAGTGTGTCTGTGTGAGTGTGTGTGAATGAGTGAGTGAGTGACTGTGTGTGTGAATGAGGTTGAGTGAGTGAATGTGTGTGTGTGTGACTGAGGGTGAGTGAGTGTGTCTGCGTGTGTGTGTGTGTGTGTGTGTGTGAATGAGTGAGTGTGTCTGTGTGTGTGTGTGTGTGTGAATGAGGGTGAGTGAGTATGTCTGTGTGTGTGTGTGTGTGAATGAGGGTGGGTGAGTATGTCTGTGTGTGTGTGTGTGTGTGTGAATGAGGGTGACTGGGTGTCTCTTGTGTGAGTGAGGGTGAGTGAGTAGTTGTGAGTGAGTGTGTCTGTATGTGAGTGTGTGTGAATGAAGGTGAGTATGTGTGTGAATGAGGGTGAGTGAGTGTCTGTGTGAGTGAGGGTGTGAGTAGGTGTGGTGTGAATGAGGATGAGTATGTGTGTGTGAATGAGGGTGTGAGTGTGTGTCTGTGAGTGTGTGTGAATGAGGGTGAGAGAGTGTGTCTGTGTGTGAGTGAGGGTGAGTGAGTAGGTGTGAGTGAGTGTGTCTGTGTGTGAGTGTGTGTGAATGAGGATGAGTATGTGTGTGAATGAGGGTGTGAGTGTGTGTCTGTGAGTGTGTGTGAATGAGGGTGAGAGAGTGTGACTGTGTGTGAGTGTGTGTGAATGAGGGTGAGTGAGTGTGTCTGTGTGTGAGTGTGTGTGAATGAGAGTGAGCGAGTGTGTCTGTGTGTGAGTGTGTGTGAATGAGTGAGTGAGTGACTCTGTGTGAATGAGGGTGAGTGACTGTGTCTGTGTGTGTGAATGAGTGAGTGAGTGACTCTGTGTGAAAGAGGGTGAGTGAGTGTGTCTGTGTGTGAATGAGGGTGAGTGAGTGTGTCTGCATGTGAGTGTGTGTGAATGAGTGAGTGTGTCTGTGTGTGAATGAGAGTGAGCGAGTGTGTCTGTGTGAGTGTGTGTGAATGAGTGACTGAGTGACTGTGTGTGTGAATGAGGTTGAGTGTGTGAATGTGTGTGTGTGTGTGTGACTGAGGGTGAGTGAGTGTGTACGTTTGTGTGTGTGAATGAGTGAGTGTGTCTGTGTGTGTGTGTGTGTGTGTGAATGAGGGTGAGTGAGTGTGTCTGTGTGTGTGTGAATGAGGGTGACTGGGTGTCTCTTGTGTGAGTGAGGGTGAGTGAGTAGGTGTGAGTAAGTGTGTCTGTATGTGAGTGTGTGTGAATGAAGGTGAGTATGTGTGTGAATGAGGGTGAGTGAGTGTCTGTGTGAGTGAGGGTGAGTGAGTAGGTGTGAGTGAGTGTGTCTCTGTGTGTGTGTCTGTGGGTGAGTGAGTAGGTGTGAGTGAGTGTGTCTGTGTGTGAGTGTGTAGCTGTGATTGAGTGTGTGTGTGTGTATGAATGAGGGTGAGTAAGTGTGTCTGTGTGCGTGTGTGAATGAGGGTGAGTGAGTGTGTCTGTGTGTGTGTGTGTGTGTGTGTGTGTGTGAATGAGGGTGAGCAAGTGTGTCTGTGTGTGAGTGTGTGTGAATGAGGGTGTGAGTGTGTCTGTGTATGAGTGTGTGTGAATGAGGGTGTTTGAGTGTGTCTCTGTATATGAATGAGGGTGATTGAGTGTGTGTGTGTGTGTGTGTGTGTGTGTATGTGTGTGTGTGTGTGTGTGTATGAATGAGGGTGATTGAGTGTGCCTGTGTGTGTGTGTGTATATGTGAATGAGGATGAGTGAGTGTGTGTATGAGTGTGTGTGAATTAGGATGAGTGAGTGTGTCTGTGTGTGAGTGTGTGAATTAGGCTGAGTTAATGCGTGTGTGTGTGTGTGTGTGTGTGAGAATGAGGGTGAGTGAGCGTGTATTAGTGTGTGAATGAGGGTGAGTGAGTGTGTGTGTGTGTGAATGAGGGTATGTGTGTGAATGAGGGTGAGTGAGCGTGTATTAGTGTGTGAATGAGGGTGTGTGATTGTGTGTGTATGAATGAGGGTGAGTGAGTGTGTCTGTGTGTGAGTGTGTGTGAATGATGGTGAGTATATGTGTGTGAATGAGGGTGAGCGAGTGGGTCTGTGTGTGAGTGTGTGTGAATGAGGGTGGTGGGAGTGTGAATGTGTGTGAATGAGGGTGAGTGGGAGTGTGAATGAGGGTGAGTGGGAGTGTGAATGAGGGTGAGTGGGAGAGTGAATGTGTGTGAGTCAGGGTGAGTGGGAGTGTGAATGTGTGTGAATGAGGGTGAGTGGGAGTGTGAATGTGTGTGAATGAGGGTGAGTGGGAGTGTGAATGTGTGTGAATGAGAGTGAGTGAGTAGGTGTGAGGGTGTGTGAATGAGGATGAGTGAGAGCGTGTGGGTGTGAGTGAGGGTGAGTGAGTAGGTGTGATTGTGTGTGAATGAGGGTGAGAGAGTAGGTCTGTGTGTGAATGAGGGTGTGAGTAGGTATGAGTGTGTTGAGTGAGGGTGAGTGAGTAGGTGTGAGTGTGTGTGAGTGAGTAGGTGTGAGTGTGTGTGAGTGAGGGTGAGTAGGTGTGTGTGTGAGTGAGTGAAGGTGAGTGAGTAGGTGTGAGTGTGTGTGAGGGTGAGTGAGCAGGTGTGAGTGTGTGTGAATGAGGGTGAGTGAGGGTGAGTGAGTAGGTCTGAGTGTGTGTGTGTGAGGGTGAGTGAGTAGGTGTGAGGGTGTGAGTGAGGGTGAGTGAGTAGTTGTGTGTGTGTGTGGGTGAGGGTGAGTGAATAGGTGTGTGTGGGTGAGGGTGAGTGAGTAGGTGTGAGTGTGTGTGAGTGAGGGTGAGTGAGTAGGTGTGAGTGTGTGTGAGTGAGGGTGAGTGAGTAGGTGTGAGTGTGTGTGTGTGAGGGTGAGTGAGTAGCTGTGTGTGTGTGAGGGTGAGAGAGTGTGTGTGTGTGTGAGGGTGAGTGAGTATGTGTGAGAGTGTGTGAGTGAGGGTGTGAGTAGGTGTGTGTGTGTGTGTGTGTGTGGGTGAGGGTGTGAGTAGGTGTATGTGGGTGAGGGTGAGGGTGTGAGTAGGTGTGAGTGTATGTGAATGAGGGTGAGTGAGTAGGTGTGAGTGTGTATGAATGAGGGTGGGTGAGTGAGTAGGTGTGAGTGTGTGTGAGTGAGTAGGTGTCAGTGATGGTGTGAGTAGGTGTGAGTGTGTGTGAATGAGGGTGAGTGAGTAGGTGTGAGGGAGAGTGAGTGAGGGTGAGTGAGTAGGTGTGAGTGTATGTGTGAGGGTGAGTGAGTAGCTGTGAGTGTGTGTGTGAGGGTGAGTGAGGAGGTGTGAGTGTTTGTGTGTGAAGGTGAGTGAGTAGGTGTGTGTGTGCGTGTGAGGGTGAGTGAGTAGGTGTGAGTGTGTGTGAGGGTGAGTGAGTAGGTGTGAGTGTGTGTGAGTGAGGGTGAGTGAGTAGTTGTGTGTGTATGTGGGTGAGGGTGAGTGAGTAGGTGTGAGTGTGTGTGAGAGGGTGAGTGAGTAGGTGTGAGTGTGTGTGAGGGTGAGTGAGTAGGTGTGAGTGTGTGTGTGTGTGTGAGGGTGAGTGAGTAGGTGTGAGTGAGTAGGTGTGAGTGTGTGTGTGAGGGTGTGAGTAGGTGTGAGTGTGTGTGAGGGTGAGTGAGAGTGTGTGTGTGTGTGTGAGGGTGAGTGAGTAGGTGTGAGTGTGTGTGAGGGTGAGTGAGTAGGTGTGAGTGTGTGAGTGAGGGTGAGTGAGTACGTGTGAGTGTGTGTGGGTGAGAGTGAGTGAGTAGGTGTGAGAGTGTGTATGAGGGTGAGTGAGGGTGAGTGAGTAGGTGTGAGTGAGGGTGAGTGAGTAGGTGTGAGTGAGGGTGAGTGAGTAGGTGTGAGTGTGTGTGTGAGGGTGAGTGAGTAGCTGTGAGTGTGTGTGTGTGAGGGTGAGTAGGTGTGAATGAGTAGGTGTGAGTGAGGGTGTGAGTAGGTGTGAGTGTGTGTGTGTGAGGGCGTGAGTGAGGGTGAGTGAGTAGGTGTGTGTGTGTGAGTGAGGGTGAGTGAGCAGGTGTGAGTGTGTGTGTGTGAGGGTGTGAGTAGGTGTGAGTGAGGGTGAGTGAGTAGGTGTGTGTGTGAGGGTGTGAGTAGGTGTGTGAGGGTGTGTGAGGGTGAGTGAGTAGGTTTGAGTGAGGGTGAGTGAGTAGGTTTGAGTGAGGGTGAGTGAGTAGGTGTGAGGTTGTGAGAGTGAGGGTGAGTGATTAGGTGTGTGTGAGTGTGAGTGATTAGGTGTGAGTGTGTGTGAGTGTGGGTGTGAGTAGGTGTGAGGTTGTGAGAGTGAGGGTGAGTGATTAGGTGTGAGGGTGTGTGAGTGAGGGTGTGAGTGTGTGTGAATGAGGGTGTGAGGGTGTGTGAGTGAGGGTGTGAGTGTGTGTGATTGAGGGTGTGAGTAGGTGTGAGGGTGAGAGTTAGGAATGGCCACTCACCTCCCATCTCACGAGGTCAGTCACCCTCGCTCTCTTCATTCAACAGCTTCATCAGAAGTCGGGTTAAATCGGCCTCCTTCACCTTCGAAGACTCAGCCACCAATTTCTTCAAATACCTGCAATAAATACCAAACAATCGAGAGGGAGAAGGCGAGATAGTGCAGAGGGAGCTTTACTCTGTATCTAACCCCGTGCTGTACCTGTCCTGGGAGTGTTTGATGGGGACAGTGTAGAGGGAGCTTTACTCTGTATCTAACCCCGTGCTGTACCTGTCCTGGGAGTGTTTGATGGGGACAGTGTAGAGGGAGCTTTACTCTGTATCTAACCCCGTGCTGTACCTGTCCTGGGAGTGTTTGATGGGGACAGTGTAGAGGGAGATTTACTCTGTATCTAACCCCGTGCTCTACCTGTACTGGGAGTGTTTGATGGGGACAGTGTAGAGGGAGATTTACTCTGTATCTAACACCATGCTGTACCTGTCCTGGGAGTGTTTGATGGGGACGGTGTAGAGGGAGATTTACTCTGTATCTAATCCCGTGCTGTACATGTCCTGGGAGTGTTTGATGGGGACAGTGTAGAGGGAGATTTACTCTGTATCTAACACCGTGCTGTACCTGTCCTGGGAATGTTTGATGGGGACAGTGTAGAGGGAGCTTTACTCTATATCTAACCCCGTGCTGTACCTGTCCAGGGAGTGTTTGATGTGGACAGTATAGAGGGAGCTTTACTCTGTATCTAACCCCGTGCTGTACCTGTCCTGGGAGTGTTTGATGGGGACAGTGTAGAGGGAGATTTACTCTGTATCTAACCCCGTGCTGTACCTGTCCTGGGAGTGTTTGATGGGGACGGTGTAGAGGGAGCTTTACTCTGTATCTAACCCCGTGCTGTACCTGTCCTGGGAGTGTTTGATGGGGACAGTGTAGAGGGAGATTTACACTGTATCTAACACCGTGCTGTACCTGTCCTGGGAGTGTTTGATGGGACAGTGTAGAGGGAGATTTACTCTGTATCTAACCCCGTGCTGTACCTGTCCTGGGAGTGTTTGATGGGGACAGTGTAGAGGGAGCTTTACTCTGTATCTAACCCCGTGCTGTACCTGTCCTGGGAGTGTTTGATGGGGACAGTGTAGAGGACATTTATTCCGTATCTAACCCCGTGCTGTACCTGTCCTGGGAGTGTTTGATGGGGACGGTGCAGAGGGAGCTTTATTCTGTATTTAACCCCGTGCTGTACCTGTCCTGGGAGTGTTTGATGGGGACAGTGTAGAGGGAGCTTTACTCTGTATCTAACCCCGTGCTGTACCTGTCCTGGGAGTGTTTGATGGGGACAGTGTAGAGGGAGATTTACTCTGTATCTAACCCCGTGCTGTACCTGTCCTGGGAGTGTTTGATGGGAATAGTGTAGAGGGAGATTTACTCTGTATCTAACCCCGTGCTGTACCTGTCCTGGGAGTGTTTGATGGGGACAGTGTAGAGGGAGCTTTATTCTATATCTAACCCCGTGCTTTACCTGTCCAGGGTGGGTTTGATAGGGACAGTGTAGAGGGAGATTTACTCTGTATCTAACCCCGTGCTCTACCTGTCTTGGGAGTGTTGGATGGGGACAGTGTAGAGGGAGCTTTACTCTGTATCTAACCCCGTGCTGTACATGTCCTGGGAGTGTTTGATGGGGATGGTGTAGAGGGAGATTTACTCTGTATCTAACCCCGTGCTGTACATGTCCTGGGAGTGTTTGATGGGGACAGTGTAGAGGGAGCTTTACTCTATATCTAACCCCGTGCTGTACATGTCCTGGGAGTGTTTGATGGGGACAGTGTAGAGGACATTTATTCCGTATCTAACCCCGTGCTGTACCTGTCCTGGGAGTGTTTGATGGGGACGGTGCAGAGGGAGCTTTATTCCGTATCTAACCCCGTGCTGTACCTGTCCAGGGAGTGTTTGATGGGGACAGTGTAGAGGGAGCTTTACTCTGTATCTAACCCCGTGCTGTACCTGTCCTGGGAGTGTTTGATGGGGACAGTGTAGAGGGAGATTTACTCTGTATCTAACCCCGTGCTGTACTTGTCCTGGGAGTTTTTGATGGGAATAGTGTAGAGGGAGATTTACTCTGTATCTAACCCAGTGCTGTACCTGTCCTGGGAGTGTTTGATGGGGACAGTGTAGAGGTAGATTTACTCTGTATCTAACCCCGTGCTGTACCTGTCCTGGGAGTGTTTGATGGGGACGGTGTGGAGTGAGCTTTATTCTATATCTAACCCCGTGCTGTACCTGTCCTGGGAGTGTTTGATGGGGATAGTGTAGAGGGAGCTTTATTCTGTATCTAACCCCGTGCTTTACCTGTCCAGGGTGTGTTTGATAGGGAAAGTGTAGAGGGTGCTTTACTCTGTATCTAACACCGTGCTGTACCTGTCCTGGGATTGTTTGATGGGGAGGGTGTAGAGGGAGCTTTACTCTGTATCTAACCCCGTGCTGTATCTGTCCTGGGAGTGTTTGATGGGCACAGTGTAGATGGAGATTTACTCTGTATCTAACCCCGTGCTCTACCTGTCCTGGGAGTGTTTGATGGGGACAGTGTAGAGGGAGCTTTACTCTGTATCTAACCCCGTGTTGTACCTGTCTTGGGAGTGTTTGATGGGGACAGTGTAGAGGGAGCTTTACTCTGTATCTAACCCCGTGCTGTACATGTCCTGGGTGTGTGTGATGGGGACAGTGTAGAGGGAGCTTTACTCTGTATCTAACCCCGTGCTGTACCTGTCCTGGGAGTGTTTGATGGGGACAGTGTAGAGGACATTTATTCCGTATCTAACCCCGTGCTGTACCTGTCCTGGGAGTGTTTGATGGGGACGGTGCAGAGGGAGCTTTATTCCGTATTTAACCCCGTGCTGTACCTGTCCTGGGAGTGTTTGATGGGGACAGTGTAGAGGGAGCTTTACTCTGTATCTAACCCCGTGCTCTACCTGTCCTGGGAGTGTTTGATGGGGACAGTGTAGAGGGAGCTTTACTCTGTATCTAACCCCGTGCTGTACATGTCCTGGGAGTGTTTGATGGGGACAGTGTAGAGGGAGCTTTACTCTATATCTAACCCCGTGCTGTACATGTCCTGGGAGTGTTTGATGGGGACAGTGTAGAGGGAGCTTTACTCTGTATCTAACCCCGTGCTGTACATGTCCTGGGAGTGTTTGATGGGGACAGTGTAGAGGGAGCTTTACTCTGTATGTAACCCCGTGCTGTACATGTCCTGGGAGTGTTTGATGGGGACAGTGTAGAGGACATTTATTCCGTATCTAACCCCGTGCTGTACCTGTCCTGGGAGTGTTTGATGGGGACGGTGCAGAGGGAGCTTTATTCCGTATCTAACCCCGTGCTGTACCTGTCCAGGGAGTGTTTGATGGGGACAGTGTAGAGGGAGCTTTACTCTGTATCTAACCCCGTGCTGTACCTGTCCTGGGAGTGTTTGATGGGGACAGTGTAGAGGGAGATTTACTCTGTATCTAACCCCGTGCTGTACTTGTCCTGGGAGTTTTTGATGGGAATAGTGTAGAGGGAGATTTACTCTGTATCTAACCCAGTGCTGTACCTGTCCTGGGAGTGTTTGATGGGGACAGTGTAGAGGTAGATTTACTCTGTATCTAAGCCCGTGCTGTACCTGTCCTGGGAGTGTTTGATGGGGACGGTGTGGAGTGAGCTTTATTCTATATCTAACCCCGTGCTGTACCTGTCCTGGGAGTGTTTGATGGGGATAGTGTAGAGGGAGCTTTATTCTGTATCTAACCCCGTGCTTTACCTGTCCAGGGTGTGTTTGATAGGGAAAGTGTAGAGGGTGCTTTACTCTGTATCTAACACCGTGCTGTACCTGTCCTGGGATTGTTTGATGGGGAGGGTGTAGAGGGAGCTTTACTCTGTATCTAACCCCGTGCTGTATCTGTCCTGGGAGTGTTTGATGGGCACAGTGTAGATGGAGATTTACTCTGTATCTAACCCCGTGCTCTACCTGTCCTGGGAGTGTTTGATGGGGACAGTGTAGAGGGAGCTTTACTCTGTATCTAACCCCGTGTTGTACCTGTCTTGGGAGTGTTTGATGGGGACAGTGTAGAGGGAGCTTTACACTGTATCTAACCCCGTGCTGTACATGTCCTGGGTGTGTGTGATGGGGACAGTGTAGAGGGAGCTTTACTCTGTATCTAACCCCGTGCTGTACCTGTCCTGGGAGTGTTTGATGGGGACAGTGTAGAGGACATTTATTCCGTATCTAACCCCGTGCTGTACCTGTCCTGGGAGTGTTTGATGGGGACGGTGCAGAGGGAGCTTTATTCCGTATTTAACCCCGTGCTGTACCTGTCCTGGGAGTGTTTGATGGGGACAGTGTAGAGGGAGCTTTACTCTGTATCTAACCCCGTGCTGTACCTGTCCTGGGAGTGTTTGATGGGGACAGTGTAGAGGGAGATTTACTCTGTATCTAACCCCGTGCTGTACCTGTCCTGGGAGTGTTTGATGGGAATAGTGTAGAGGGAGATTTACTCTGTATCTAACCCCGTGCTGTACCTGTCCTGGGAGTGTTTGATGGGGACGGTGTAGAGTGAGATTTACTCTGTATCTAACCCCGTGCTGTACCTGTCCTGGGAGTGTTTGATGGGGATAGTGTAGAGGGAGCTTTATTCTATATCTAACCCCGTGCTTTACCTGTCCAGGGTGTGTTTGATAGGGACAGTGTAGAGGGAGATTTACTCTGTATCTAACCCCGTGCTCTACCTGTCCTGGGAGTGTTTGATGGGGACAGTGTAGAGGGAGCTTTACTCTGTATCTAACCCCGTGCTGTACCTGTCCTGGGAGTGTTTGATGGGGACAGTGTAGAGGGAGATTTACTCTGTATCTAACCCCGTGCTGTACTTGTCCTGGGAGTGTTTGATGGGAATAGTGTAGAGGGAGATTTACTCTGTATCTAACCCAGTGCTGTACCTGTCCTGGGAGTGTTTGATGGGGACAGTGTAGAGGTAGATTTACTCTGTATCTAACCCCGTGCTGTACCTGTCCTGGGAGTGTTTGATGGGGACGGTGTGGAGTGAGCTTTATTCTATATCTAACCCCGTGCTGTACCTGTCCTGGGAGTGTTTGATGGGGAAAGTGTAGAGGGAGCTTTATTCTGTATCTAACCCCGTGCTTTACCTGTCCAGGGTGTGTTTGATAGGGAAAGTGTAGAGGGTGCTTTACTCTGTATTTAACACCGTGCTGTACCTGTCCTGGGATTGTTTGATGGGGAGGGTGTAGAGGGAGCTTTACTCTGTATCTAAACCCGTGCTGTATCTGTCCTGGGAGTGTTTGATGGGCACAGTGTAGATGGAGATTTACTCTGTATCTAACCCCGTGCTCTACCTGTCCTGGGAGTGTTTGATGGGGACAGTGTAGATGGAGCTTTACTCTGTATCTAACCCCGTGTTGTACCTGTCTTGGGAGTGTTTGATGGGGACAGTGTAGAGGGAGCTTTACTCTGTATCTAACCCCGTGCTGTACATGTCCTGGGTGTGTGTGATGGGGACAGTGTAGAGGGAGCTTTACTCTGTATCTAACCCCGTGCTGTACCTGTCCTGGGAGTGTTTGATGGGGACAGTGTAGAGGACATTTATTCCGTATCTAACCCCGTGCTGTACCTGTCCTGGGAGTGTTTGATGGGGACGGTGCAGAGGGAGCTTTATTCCGTATTTAACCCCGTGCTGTACCTGTCCTGGGAGTGTTTGATGGGGACAGTGTAGAGGGAGCTTTACTCTGTATCTAACCCCGTGCTGTACCTGTCCTGGGAGTGTTTGATGGGGACAGTGTAGAGGGAGATTTAATCTGTATCTAACCCCGTGCTGTACCTGTCCTGGGAGTGTTTGATGGGAATAGTGTAGAGGGAGATTTACTCTGTATCTAACCCCGTGCTGTACCTGTCCTGGGAGTGTTTGATGGGGACGGTGTAGAGTGAGATTTACTCTGTATCTAACCCCGTGCTGTACCTGTCCTGGGAGTGTTTGATGGGGATAGTGTAGAGGGAGCTTTATTCTATATCTAACCCCGTGCTTTACCTGTCCAGGGTGTGTTTGATAGGGACAGTGTAGAGGGAGATTTACTCTGTATCTAACCCCGTGCTCTACCTGTCCTGGGAGTGTTTGATGGGGACAGTGTAGAGGGAGCTTTACTCTGTATCTAACCCCGTGTTGTACCTGTCTTGGGAGTGTTTGATGGGGATGGTGTAGAGGGAGATTTACTCTGTATCTAACCCTGTGCTGTACATGTCCTGGGAGTGTTTGATGGGGACAGTGTAGAGGGAGCTTTACTCTGTATCTAACCCCGTGCTGTACATGTCCTGGGAGTGTTTGATGGGGACAGTGTAGAGGGAGCTTTACTCTGTATGTAACCCCGTGCTGTACATGTCCTGGGAGTGTTTGATGGGGACAGTGTAGAGGACATTTATTCCGTATCTAACCCCGTGCTGTACCTGTCCTGGGAGTGTTTGATGGGGACGGTGCAGAGGGAGCTTTATTCCGTATCTAACCCCGTGCTGTACCTGTCCAGGGAGTGTTTGATGGGGACAGTGTAGAGGGAGCTTTACTCTGTATCTAACCCCGTGCTGTACCTGTCCTGGGAGTGTTTGATGGGGACAGTGTAGAGGGAGATTTACTCTGTATCTAACCCCGTGCTGTACTTGTCCTGGGAGTTTTTGATGGGAATAGTGTAGAGGGAGATTTACTCTGTATCTAACCCAGTGCTGTACCTGTCCTGGGAGTGTTTGATGGGGACAGTGTAGAGGTAGATTTACTCTGTATCTAACCCCGTGCTGTACCTGTCCTGGGAGTGTTTGATGGGGACGGTGTGGAGTGAGCTTTATTCTATATCTAACCCCGTGCTGTACCTGTCCTGGGAGTGTTTGATGGGGATAGTGTAGAGGGAGCTTTATTCTGTATCTAACCCCGTGCTTTACCTGTCCAGGGTGTGTTTGATAGGGAAAGTGTAGAGGGTGCTTTACTCTGTATCTAACACCGTGCTGTACCTGTCCTGGGATTGTTTGATGGGGAGGGTGTAGAGGGAGCTTTACTCTGTATCTAACCCCGTGCTGTATCTGTCCTGGGAGTGTTTGATGGGCACAGTGTAGATGGAGATTTACTCTGTATCTAACCCCGTGCTCTACCTGTCCTGGGAGTGTTTGATGGGGACAGTGTAGAGGGAGCTTTACTCTGTATCTAACCCCGTGTTGTACCTGTCTTGGGAGTGTTTGATGGGGACAGTGTAGAGGGAGCTTTACTCTGTATCTAACCCCGTGCTGTACATGTCCTGGGTGTGTGTGATGGGGACAGTGTAGAGGGAGCTTTACTCTGTATCTAACCCCGTGCTGTACCTGTCCTGGGAGTGTTTGATGGGGACAGTGTAGAGGACATTTATTCCGTATCTAACCCCGTGCTGTACCTGTCCTGGGAGTGTTTGATGGGGACGGTGCAGAGGGAGCTTTATTCCGTATTTAACCCCGTGCTGTACCTGTCCTGGGAGTGTTTGATGGGGACAGTGTAGAGGGAGCTTTACTCTGTATCTAACCCCGTGCTCTACCTGTCCTGGGAGTGTTTGATGGGGACAGTGTAGAGGGAGCTTTACTCTGTATCTAACCCCGTGCTGTACATGTCCTGGGAGTGTTTGATGGGGACAGTGTAGAGGGAGCTTTACTCTATATCTAACCCCGTGCTGTACATGTCCTGGGAGTGTTTGATGGGGACAGTGTAGAGGGAGCTTTACTCTGTATCTAACCCCGTGCTGTACATGTCCTGGGAGTGTTTGATGGGGACAGTGTAGAGGGAGCTTTACTCTGTATGTAACCCCGTGCTGTACATGTCCTGGGAGTGTTTGATGGGGACAGTGTAGAGGACATTTATTCCGTATCTAACCCCGTGCTGTACCTGTCCTGGGAGTGTTTGATGGGGACGGTGCAGAGGGAGCTTTATTCCGTATCTAACCCCGTGCTGTACCTGTCCAGGGAGTGTTTGATGGGGACAGTGTAGAGGGAGCTTTACTCTGTATCTAACCCCGTGCTGTACCTGTCCTGGGAGTGTTTGATGGGGACAGTGTAGAGGGAGATTTACTCTGTATCTAACCCCGTGCTGTACTTGTCCTGGGAGTTTTTGATGGGAATAGTGTAGAGGGAGATTTACTCTGTATCTAACCCAGTGCTGTACCTGTCCTGGGAGTGTTTGATGGGGACAGTGTAGAGGTAGATTTACTCTGTATCTAACCCCGTGCTGTACCTGTCCTGGGAGTGTTTGATGGGGACGGTGTGGAGTGAGCTTTATTCTATATCTAACCCCGTGCTGTACCTGTCCTGGGAGTGTTTGATGGGGATAGTGTAGAGGGAGCTTTATTCTGTATCTAACCCCGTGCTTTACCTGTCCAGGGTGTGTTTGATAGGGAAAGTGTAGAGGGTGCTTTACTCTGTATCTAACACCGTGCTGTACCTGTCCTGGGATTGTTTGATGGGGAGGGTGTAGAGGGAGCTTTACTCTGTATCTAACCCCGTGCTGTATCTGTCCTGGGAGTGTTTGATGGGCACAGTGTAGATGGAGATTTACTCTGTATCTAACCCCGTGCTCTACCTGTCCTGGGAGTGTTTGATGGGGACAGTGTAGAGGGAGCTTTACTCTGTATCTAACCCCGTGTTGTACCTGTCTTGGGAGTGTTTGATGGGGACAGTGTAGAGGGAGCTTTACACTGTATCTAACCCCGTGCTGTACATGTCCTGGGTGTGTGTGATGGGGACAGTGTAGAGGGAGCTTTACTCTGTATCTAACCCCGTGCTGTACCTGTCCTGGGAGTGTTTGATGGGGACAGTGTAGAGGACATTTATTCCGTATCTAACCCCGTGCTGTACCTGTCCTGGGAGTGTTTGATGGGGACGGTGCAGAGGGAGCTTTATTCCGTATTTAACCCCGTGCTGTACCTGTCCTGGGAGTGTTTGATGGGGACAGTGTAGAGGGAGCTTTACTCTGTATCTAACCCCGTGCTGTACCTGTCCTGGGAGTGTTTGATGGGGACAGTGTAGAGGGAGATTTACTCTGTATCTAACCCCGTGCTGTACCTGTCCTGGGAGTGTTTGATGGGAATAGTGTAGAGGGAGATTTACTCTGTATCTAACCCCGTGCTGTACCTGTCCTGGGAGTGTTTGATGGGGACGGTGTAGAGTGAGATTTACTCTGTATCTAACCCCGTGCTGTACCTGTCCTGGGAGTGTTTGATGGGGATAGTGTAGAGGGAGCTTTATTCTATATCTAACCCCGTGCTTTACCTGTCCAGGGTGTGTTTGATAGGGACAGTGTAGAGGGAGATTTACTCTGTATCTAACCCCGTGCTCTACCTGTCCTGGGAGTGTTTGATGGGGACAGTGTAGAGGGAGCTTTACTCTGTATCTAACCCCGTGCTGTACCTGTCCTGGGAGTGTTTGATGGGGACAGTGTAGAGGGAGATTTACTCTGTATCTAACCCCGTGCTGTACTTGTCCTGGGAGTGTTTGATGGGAATAGTGTAGAGGGAGATTTACTCTGTATCTAACCCAGTGCTGTACCTGTCCTGGGAGTGTTTGATGGGGACAGTGTAGAGGTAGATTTACTCTGTATCTAACCCCGTGCTGTACCTGTCCTGGGAGTGTTTGATGGGGACGGTGTGGAGTGAGCTTTATTCTATATCTAACCCCGTGCTGTACCTGTCCTGGGAGTGTTTGATGGGGATAGTGTAGAGGGAGCTTTATTCTGTATCTAACCCCGTGCTTTACCTGTCCAGGGTGTGTTTGATAGGGAAAGTGTAGAGGGTGCTTTACTCTGTATTTAACACCGTGCTGTACCTGTCCTGGGATTGTTTGATGGGGAGGGTGTAGAGGGAGCTTTACTCTGTATCTAAACCCGTGCTGTATCTGTCCTGGGAGTGTTTGATGGGCACAGTGTAGATGGAGATTTACTCTGTATCTAACCCCGTGCTCTACCTGTCCTGGGAGTGTTTGATGGGGACAGTGTAGATGGAGCTTTACTCTGTATCTAACCCCGTGTTGTACCTGTCTTGGGAGTGTTTGATGGGGACAGTGTAGAGGGAGCTTTACTCTGTATCTAACCCCGTGCTGTACATGTCCTGGGTGTGTGTGATGGGGACAGTGTAGAGGGAGCTTTACTCTGTATCTAACCCCGTGCTGTACCTGTCCTGGGAGTGTTTGATGGGGACAGTGTAGAGGACATTTATTCCGTATCTAACCCCGTGCTGTACCTGTCCTGGGAGTGTTTGATGGGGACGGTGCAGAGGGAGCTTTATTCCGTATTTAACCCCGTGCTGTACCTGTCCTGGGAGTGTTTGATGGGGACAGTGTAGAGGGAGCTTTACTCTGTATCTAACCCCGTGCTGTACCTGTCCTGGGAGTGTTTGATGGGGACAGTGTAGAGGGAGATTTACTCTGTATCTAACCCCGTGCTGTACCTGTCCTGGGAGTGTTTGATGGGAATAGTGTAGAGGGAGATTTACTCTGTATCTAACCCCGTGCTGTACCTGTCCTGGGAGTGTTTGATGGGGACGGTGTAGAGTGAGATTTACTCTGTATCTAACCCCGTGCTGTACCTGTCCTGGGAGTGTTTGATGGGGATAGTGTAGAGGGAGCTTTATTCTATATCTAACCCCGTGCTTTACCTGTCCAGGGTGTGTTTGATAGGGACAGTGTAGAGGGAGATTTACTCTGTATCTAACCCCGTGCTCTACCTGTCCTGGGAGTGTTTGATGGGGACAGTGTAGAGGGAGCTTTACTCTGTATCTAACCCCGTGTTGTACCTGTCTTGGGAGTGTTTGATGGGGATGGTGTAGAGGGAGATTTACTCTGTATCTAACCCTGTGCTGTACATGTCCTGGGAGTGTTTGATGGGGACAGTGTAGAGGGAGCTTTACTCTGTATCTAACCCCGTGCTGTACATGTCCTGGGAGTGTTTGATGGGGACAGTGTAGAGGGAGCTTTACTCTGTATGTAACCCCGTGCTGTACATGTCCTGGGAGTGTTTGATGGGGACAGTGTAGAGGACATTTATTCCGTATCTAACCCCGTGCTGTACCTGTCCTGGGAGTGTTTGATGGGGACGGTGCAGAGGGAGCTTTATTCCGTATCTAACCCCGTGCTGTACCTGTCCTGGGAGTGTTTGATGGGGACAGTGTAGAGGGAGCTTTATTCCGTATTTAACCCCGTGCTGTACCTGTCCTGGGAGTGTTTGATGGGGACAGTGTAGAGGGAGCTTTACTCTGTATCTAACCCCGTGCTGTACCTGTCCTGGGAGTGTTTGATGGGGACAGTGTAGAGGGAGATTTACTCTGTATCTAACCCCGTGCTGTACCTGTCCTGGGAGTGTTTGATGGGAATAGTGTAGAGGGAGATTTACTCTGTATCTAACCCCGTGCTGTACCTGTCCTGGGAGTGTTTGATGGGGACGGTGTAGAGTGAGATTTACTCTGTATCTAACCCCGTGCTGTACCTGTCCTGGGAGTGTTTGATGGGGATAGTGTAGAGGGAGCTTTATTCTATATCTAACCCCGTGCTTTACCTGTCCAGGGTGTGTTTGATAGGGACAGTGTAGAGGGAGATTTACTCTGTATCTAACCCCGTGCTCTACCTGTCCTGGGAGTGTTTGATGGGGACAGTGTAGAGGGAGCTTTACTCTGTATCTAACCCCGTGTTGTACCTGTCTTGGGAGTGTTTGATGGGGATGGTGTAGAGGGAGATTTACTCTGTATCTAACCCTGTGCTGTACATGTCCTGGGAGTGTTTGATGGGGACAGTGTAGAGGGAGCTTTACTCTGTATCTAACCCCGTGCTGTACATGTCCTGGGAGTGTTTGATGGGGACAGTGTAGAGGGAGCTTTACTCTGTATGTAACCCCGTGCTGTACATGTCCTGGGAGTGTTTGATGGGGACAGTGTAGAGGACATTTATTCCGTATCTAACCCCGTGCTGTACCTGTCCTGGGAGTGTTTGATGGGGACGGTGCAGAGGGAGCTTTATTCCGTATCTAACCCCGTGCTGTACCTGTCCTGGGAGTGTTTGATGGGGACAGTGTAGAGGGAGCTTTACTCTGTATCTAACCCCGTGCTGTACCTGTCCTGGGAGTGTTTGATGGGGACAGTGTAGAGGGAGATTTACTCTGTATCTAACCCCGTGCTGTACTTGTCCTGGGAGTGTTTGAATGGGAATAGTGTAGAGGGAGATTTACTCTGTATCTAACCCAGTGCTGTACCTGTCCTGGGAGTGTTTGATGGGGACAGTGTAGAGGGAGATTTACTCTGTATCTAACCCCGTGCTGTACCTGTCCTGGGAGTGTTTGATGGGGACGGTGTAGAGTGAGATTTACTCTGTATCTAACCCCGTGCTGTACCTGTCCTGGGAGTGTTTGATGGGGATACTGTAGAGGGAGCTTTATTCTGTATCTAACCCCGTGCTTTACCTGTCCAGGGTGTGTTTGATAGGGACAGTGTCGAAGGTGCTTTACTCTGTATCTAACACCGTGCTGTACCTGTCCTGGGATTGTTTGATGGGGAGGGTGTAGAGGGAGCTTTACTCTGTATCTAACCCCGTGCTGTATCTGTCCTGGGAGTGTTTGATGGGCACAGTGTAGATGGAGATTTACTCTGTATCTAACCCCGTGCTCTACCTGTCCTGGGAGTGTTTGATGGGGACAGTGTAGAGGGAGCTTTACTCTGTATCTAACCCCGTGTTGTACCTGTCCTGGGAGTGTTTGATGGGGACAGTGTAGAGGGAGATTTACTCTGTATCTAACCCCGTGCTGTACATGTCCTGGGAGTGTTTGATGGGGATGGTATAGAGGGAGATTTACTCTGTATCTAACCCCGTGCTGTACCTGTCCTGGGAGTGTTGGATGGGGACAGTGTAGAGGGAGATTTACTCTGTATCTAAGCACTTGCTGTAGCTGTCCTGGGAGTGTTTGATGGGGACAGTGTAGAGGGAGCTTTACTCTGTATCTAACCCTGTGCTGTTCCTGTCCTGGGAGAGTTTGATGGGGACACTGTAGAGGGAGCTTTACTCTGTATCTAGCCCCGTGCTGTACCTGTCCTGGGAGTGTTTGATGGGGACAGTGTAGAGGGAGCTTTACTCTGTATCTAACCCCGTGCTGTACCTGTCCTGGGAGTATTTGATGGGGACGGTGTAGAGGGAGCTTTACTCTGTATCTAACCCCGTGCTGTACCTGTCCTGGGAGTGCTTGATGGGGCAGTGTAGATGGAGATTAACTCTGTATCTAACCCCGTGCTGTACCTGTCCTGGGAGTGTTTGATGGGGACAGTGTAGAGGGAGCTTTACTCTGTATCTAACCCCGTGCTGTACCTGTCTTGGGAGTGTTTGATGGGGACAGTGTAGAGGGAGCTTTACTCTGTATCTAACCCCGTGCTGTACATGTCCTGGGTGTGTGTGATGGGGACAGTGTAGAGGGAACTTTACTCTGTATCTAACCCCGTGCTGTACCTGTCCTGGGAGTGTTTGATGGGGACAGTGTAGAGGACATTTATTCCGTATCTAACCCCGTGCTGTACCTGTCCTGGGAGTGTTTGATGGGGACAGTGTAGAGGGAGCTTTACTCTGTATCTAACCCCGTGCTGTACCTGTCCTGGGAGTGTTTGATGGGGACAGTGTAGAGGGAGATTTACTCTGTATCTAACCCCGTGCTGTACCTGTCCTGGGAGTGTTTGATGGGAATAGTGTAGAGGGAGATTTACTCTGTATCTAACCCCGTGCTGTACCTGTCCTGGGAGTGTTTGATGGGGACGGTGTAGAGTGAGATTTACTCTGTATCTAACCCCGTGCTGTACCTGTCCTGGGAGTGTTTGATGGGGATAGTGTAGAGGGAGCTTTATTCTATATCTAACCCCGTGCTTTACCTGTCCAGGGTGTGTTTGATAGGGACAGTGTAGAGGGAGATTTACTCTGTATCTAACCCCGTGCTCTACCTGTCCTGGGAGTGTTTGATGGGGACAGTGTAGAGGGAGCTTTACTCTGTATCTAACCCCGTGCTGTACCTGTCCTGGGAGTGTTTGATGGGGACAGTGTAGAGGGAGATTTACTCTGTATCTAACCCCGTGCTGTACTTGTCCTGGGAGTGTTTGATGGGAATAGTGTAGAGGGAGATTTACTCTGTATCTAACCCAGTGCTGTACCTGTCCTGGGAGTGTTTGATGGGGACAGTGTAGAGGTAGATTTACTCTGTATCTAACCCCGTGCTGTACCTGTCCTGGGAGTGTTTGATGGGGACGGTGTGGAGTGAGCTTTATTCTATATCTAACCCCGTGCTGTACCTGTCCTGGGAGTGTTTGATGGGGATAGTGTAGAGGGAGCTTTATTCTGTATCTAACCCCGTGCTTTACCTGTCCAGGGTGTGTTTGATAGGGAAAGTGTAGAGGGTGCTTTACTCTGTATTTAACACCGTGCTGTACCTGTCCTGGGATTGTTTGATGGGGAGGGTGTAGAGGGAGCTTTACTCTGTATCTAAACCCGTGCTGTATCTGTCCTGGGAGTGTTTGATGGGCACAGTGTAGATGGAGATTTACTCTGTATCTAACCCCGTGCTCTACCTGTCCTGGGAGTGTTTGATGGGGACAGTGTAGAGGGAGCTTTACTCTGTATCTAACCCCGTGTTGTACCTGTCTTGGGAGTGTTTGATGGGGACAGTGTAGAGGGAGCTTTACTCTGTATCTAACCCCGTGCTGTACATGTCCTGGGTGTGTGTGATGGGGACAGTGTAGAGGGAGCTTTACTCTGTATCTAACCCCGTGCTGTACCTGTCCTGGGAGTGTTTGATGGGGACAGTGTAGAGGACATTTATTCCGTATCTAACCCCGTGCTGTACCTGTCCTGGGAGTGTTTGATGGGGACGGTGCAGAGGGAGCTTTATTCCGTATTTAACCCCGTGCTGTACCTGTCCTGGGAGTGTTTGATGGGGACAGTGTAGAGGGAGCTTTACTCTGTATCTAACCCCGTGCTGTACCTGTCCTGGGAGTGTTTGATGGGGACAGTGTAGAGGGAGATTTACTCTGTATCTAACCCCGTGCTGTACCTGTCCTGGGAGTGTTTGATGGGAATAGTGTAGAGGGAGATTTACTCTGTATCTAACCCCGTGCTGTACCTGTCCTGGGAGTGTTTGATGGGGACGGTGTAGAGTGAGATTTACTCTGTATCTAACCCCGTGCTGTACCTGTCCTGGGAGTGTTTGATGGGGATAGTGTAGAGGGAGCTTTATTCTATATCTAACCCCGTGCTTTACCTGTCCAGGGTGTGTTTGATAGGGACAGTGTAGAGGGAGATTTACTCTGTATCTAACCCCGTGCTCTACCTGTCCTGGGAGTGTTTGATGGGGACAGTGTAGAGGGAGCTTTACTCTGTATCTAACCCCGTGTTGTACCTGTCTTGGGAGTGTTTGATGGGGATGGTGTAGAGGGAGATTTACTCTGTATCTAACCCCGTGCTGTACATGTCCTGGGAGTGTTTGATGGGGACAGTGTAGAGGGAGCTTTACTCTGTATCTAACCCCGTGCTGTACATGTCCTGGGAGTGTTTGATGGGGACAGTGTAGAGGGAGCTTTACTCTGTATGTAACCCCGTGCTGTACATGTCCTGGGAGTGTTTGATGGGGACAGTGTAGAGGACATTTATTCCGTATGTAACCCCGTGCTGTACCTGTCCTGGGAGTGTTTGATGGGGACGGTGCAGAGGGAGCTTTATTCCGTATCTAACCCCGTGCTGTACCTGTCCTGGGAGTGTTTGATGGGGACAGTGTAGAGGGAGCTTTACTCTGTATCTAACCCCGTGCTGTACCTGTCCTGGGAGTGTTTGATGGGGACAGTGTAGAGGGAGATTTACTCTGTATCTAACCCCGTGCTGTACTTGTCCTGGGAGTGTTTGAATGGGAATAGTGTAGAGGGAGATTTACTCTGTATCTAACCCAGTGCTGTACCTGTCCTGGGAGTGTTTGATGGGGACAGTGTAGAGGGAGATTTACTCTGTATCTAACCCCGTGCTGTACCTGTCCTGGGAGTGTTTGATGGGGACGGTGTAGAGTGAGATTTACTCTGTATCTAACCCCGTGCTGTACCTGTCCTGGGAGTGTTTGATGGGGATACTGTAGAGGGAGCTTTATTCTTTATCTAACCCCGTGCTTTACCTGTCCAGGGTGTGTTTGATAGGGACAGTGTCGAAGGTGCTTTACTCTGTATCTAACACCGTGCTGTACCTGTCCTGGGATTGTTTGATGGGGAGGGTGTAGAGGGAGCTTTACTCTGTATCTAACCCCGTGCTGTATCTGTCCTGGGAGTGTTTGATGGGCACAGTGTAGATGGAGATTTACTCTGTATCTAACCCCGTGCTCTACCTGTCCTGGGAGTGTTTGATGGGGACAGTGTAGAGGGAGCTTTACTCTGTATCTAACCCCGTGTTGTACCTGTCCTGGGAGTGTTTGATGGGGACAGTGTAGAGGGAGATTTACTCTGTATCTAACCCCGTGCTGTACATGTCCTGGGAGTGTTTGATGGGGATGGTATAGAGGGAGATTTACTCTGTATCTAACCCCGTGCTGTACCTGTCCTGGGAGTGTTGGATGGGGACAGTGTAGAGGGAGATTTACTCTGTATCTAAGCACTTGCTGTAGCTGTCCTGGGAGTGTTTGATGGGGACAGTGTAGAGGGAGCTTTACTCTGTATCTAACCCTGTGCTGTTCCTGTCCTGGGAGAGTTTGATGGGGACACTGTAGAGGGAGCTTTACTCTGTATCTAGCCCCGTGCTGTACCTGTCCTGGGAGTGTTTGATGGGGACAGTGTAGAGGGAGCTTTACTCTGTATCTAACCCCGTGCTGTACCTGTCCTGGGAGTATTTGATGGGGACGGTGTAGAGGGAGCTTTACTCTGTATCTAACCCCGTGCTGTACCTGTCCTGGGAGTGCTTGATGGGGCAGTGTAGATGGAGATTAACTCTGTATCTAACCCCGTGCTGTACCTGTCCTGGGAGTGTTTGATGGGGACAGTGTAGAGGGATATTTACTCTGTATCTAAACCCAGTTTCACCTGTCCTGGGAGTGTTTGATGGTTACAGTTTGCGATGACTCACCGAGAGGATCAGACGGGTGCAGAGACACCCGAGTCCTTTCGAGAGCTGGAACGTAGAGATGGAGGGTCCAGGCTGACTGAGTGTGGGACTCTCTCGCGTTTAGTGACCGAAGGAGGAGCTCCTTGGTGGAGAGTTGAGTGGGGGGAATGGGGGGGGGGGGAGGGGTCGTTGGTTGGGTGGTGTTTAGGAAGAGCCTCCCATCGCTCAGCAGTGTCGCTGGGCCTGGTCACCTACCTAATGTAGCATATGGTGCCGATGATCCCAGCCAGCAGGAGCAGCAGTGTGATGAGAATCCCATAGTTCAAGATCATCCGATTCCCTGTCAGGAGAGAGAGGCAGCAGCATGAGGAGAGGCTGGAGAGTCACCAGACACCCGCCTCTCCTCCCAGATAACAGCCTCCCACTCTACCCCTCCAACACCCCTACAGTCCTCATCCTCCTGTACAAATCCCTCCCTCCCTATCCCTGTAACCTCCTCCAGCCCCTATAAACCTCATCCTCCTGTACAAATCCCTCCCTCGCTATCTCCCTCCCTATCTCTGTAACCTCCTCCAGCCCCTACAGTCCTCATCCTCCTGTACAAATCCCTCCCTCACCCCCTCCCTCCCTCCCTATCTCTGTAACCTCCTCCAGCCCCTACAGTCCTCATCCTCCTGTTCAAATCCCTCCCTCACCCCCTCCCTCCCTATCTCTGTAACCTCCTCCAGCCCCTACAATTCTCATCCTCCTGTTCAAATCCCTCCCTCACCCCCTCCCTCCCTATCACTGTAACCTCCTCCAGCCCCTACAATTCTCACCCTCCTGTTCAAATCCCTCCCTCACCTCCCTCCCTCACTATCTCTGTAACTCCTGCAGCCCCTACAATTCTCATCCTCCTGTTCAAATCCCTCCCTCACCCCCTCCCTCCCTATCTCTGTAACCTCCTCCAGCCCCTACAATTCTCACCCTCCTGTTCAAATCCCTCCCTCACCTCCTCCCTCCCTCACCCCCTCCCTCCCTATCTCTGTATATATAGCTGATAAATACTCTAGGATTTGAGCTCCATAATCCAGGCCGACACTCCCCCCCCCGGTGCCAGTACTGAGGGAGTGCTGCACTGTCGGAGGGAGATGTATATACTCTAGGATTTGAGCTCCATAATCCAGGCCGTCACTCCCCCCGGTGCCAGTACTGAGGGAGTGCTGCACTGTCACAGGGAGATGTATATACTCTAGGATTTGAGCTCCATAATCCAGGCCGTCACTCCCCCCGGTGCCAGTACTGAGGGAGTGCTGCACTGTCGGAGGGAGATGTATATACTCTAGGATTTGAGCTCCATAATCCAGGCCGTCACTCCCCCCGGTGCCAGTACTGAGGGAGTGCTGCACTGTCAGAGGTAGATGTATATACTCTAGGATTTGAGCTCCATAATCCAGGCCGTCACTCCCCCCGGTGCCAGTACTGAGGGAGTGCTGAACTGTCAGAGTGTTGAAATTCTATCTGCACTCTCTAGTCGTCTCATTCTCCTGTTCAAATCCCTCCCTCGCCCCCTCCCACCCTATCTACAACACACGGACAAAATCCTGGAACTCCCTCCCTAACAGCGCCGTGGGTGTACCTACACCACACAGACAAAATCCTGGAACTCTCTCCCTAACAGCGCCGTGGGTGTACCTACACCACACGGACAAAATCCTGGAACTCCCTCCCTAACAGCGCCGTGGGTGTACCTACACAACACGGACAAAATCCTGGAACTCCCTCCCTAACAGCACTGTGGGTGTACTTACACCACAGGGACAAAATCCTGGAACTCCCTCCCTAACAGCGCCATGGGTGTACCTACACCACAGGGACAAAATCCTGGAACTCCCTCCCTAACAGCGCCGTGGGTGTTCCTACACCACAGGGACAAAATCCTGGAACTCCCTCCCTAACAGCGCCGTGGGTGTACCTACACCACAGGGATAAAATCCTGGAACTCCCTCCCTAACAGCACTGTGGGTGTACCTACACCACAGGGACAAAATCCTGGAACTCCCTCCCTAACAGCGCCGTGGGTGTACCTACACCACTGGGACAAAATCCTGGAACTCCCTCCCTAACAGCACCATGGGTGTACCTACACCACAGGGACAAAATCCTGGAACTCCCTCCCTAACAGCGCCGTGGGTGTACCTACACCACAGGGACAAAATCCTGGAACTCCCTCCCTAACAGCGCCGTGGGTGTACCTACACCTCACGGACAAAATCCTGGAACTCCCTCCCTAACAGCGCTGTGGGTGTACCTACACCAAACGGACAAAATCCTGGAACTCCCTCCCTAACAGTGCCATGGGTGTACCTACACCACAGGGACAAAATCCTGGAACTCCCTCCCTAACAGCGCCGTGGGTGTACCTACACCACAGGGACAAAATCCTGGAACTCCCTCCCTAACAGCGCCGTGGGTGTACCTACACCACACGGACAAAATCCTGGAACTCCCTCCCTAACAGCGCCGTGGGTGTACCTACACCACAGGGACAAAATCCTGGAACTCCCTCCCTAACAGTGCCGTGGGTGTACCTACACCACAGGGACAAAATCCTGGAACTCCCTCCCTAACAGCGCCGTGGGTGTACCTACACCACACGGACAAAATCCTGGAACTCCCTCCCTAACAGCACCGTGGGTGTACCTACACCACACGGACAAAATCCTGGAACTTCCTCCCTAACAGCACCGTGGGTGTACCTACACCACAGGGACAAAATCCTGGAACTCCCTCCCTAACAGCGCCGTGGGTGTACCTACACCACACGGACAAAATCCTGGAACTCCCTCCCTAACAGCGCCGTGGGTGTACCTACACCACACGGACAAAATCCTGGAACTCCCTCACTAACAGCACCGTGGGTGTACCTACACCACAGGGACAAAATCCTGGAACTCCCTCCCTAACAGCGCCGTGGGTGCTCCTACACCACACGGACAAAATCCTGGAACTCCCTCCCTAACAGCGCTGTGGGTGTACCTACACCACACGGACAAAATCCTGGAACTCCCTCCCTAACAGCACTGTGGGTGTACCTACACCACACGGACAAAATCCTGGAACTCCCTCCCTAACAGCGCCGTGGGTGTACCTACACCACGGGGACAAAATCCTGGAACTCCCTCCCTAACAGCGCCGTGGATGTACCTACACCACACGGACTGCAGCGGTTGAAGAAGGCGGATCACCCCCACCTTCTGAATGGGCAATTAGGGATGGGCAGTAAACGCTGGGCCCGGCCAGAGACGCCCACACCCCGTGGGCGGGTGACAGACACTGATCCAGCGAGGTTTGGGGGTGAGACTGGCAGATACTTACGGTTGATCACCTTCTTGTAACACGTGGAGTTTGCGAAGCAGCAGGAGAGGTGGCGACAAGCTGTCTCCCCAGGCCGAATATCAGCCTTCCCACAGAGCATGGAGGGGTTGGCAGCTCCACAGGCTGGAGGGGCAGAAAGGGGCAATCAGGAAGTCGGAGCGACATCGTACCCGCTAGAGACCCCGAGCCCAAACCCTCTCCGTGTAGAAACACTGCCCCAACCCAACCCATACTCATTTACCGTGCATACCCCACCCCTAACCACCCCATACACCATCACCATTCACAGCCCACCCCAACCCACCCCTTACCCTCTCACCATGCACACCCCACCCCTAACCACCCCTTACCCTCTCACCGTGCACACCCCCACCCCAACCCACCCCTTACCCACTCACCGTGCACACCCCACCCCAACCCACCCCTTACCCTCTCACCGTGCACACCCCACCCCAACCCACCCCTTACCCTCTCACCGTGCACACCCCACCCCAACCCACACCTTACCCACTCACCGTGCACACCCCACCCCAACCCACCCCTTACCCACTCACCGTGCACACCCCACCCCTAACCACCCCATACCCACTCACCGTGCACACCCCACCCCAACCCACCCCTTACCCACTCACCGTGCACACCCCACCCCAACCCACCCCTTACCCACTCACCGTGCACACCCCACCCCAACCCACCCCTTACCCACTCACCGTGCACACCCCACCCCTAACCACCCCTTACCCACTCACCGTTCACACCCCACCCCAACCCACCCCTTACCCACTCACCGTGCACACCCCACCCCAACCCACCCCATACCCACTCACCGTTCACACCCCAGCCCTAACAACCCCATACCCACTCACCGTTCATTACCCACCCCCAACCCACCCCTTACCCACTCACCGTGCACACCCCACCCCAACCCACCCCTTACCCACTCACCGTTCATTCCCCACCCCACCCCAACCCACCCCACACCCACTCACCGTGCACACCCCACCCCAACCCACCCCTTACCCACTCACCGTTCACACCCCACCCCTAACCACCCCATACCCACTCACCGTGCACACCCCACCCCAACCCACCCCATACCCCCTCACCGTTCACACCCCACCCCTAACCACCCCACACCCACTCACCGTGCACACCCCACCCCAACCCACCCCATACCCCCTCACCGTTCATACTCCAACCCCAACCCCAACCCACCCCTTACCCACTCACCGTCTACACCCCACCAAAACACACCCCACACCCCCTCACCATCCACAACCCACCCCAACCCAGACCATAACCACTCACCGTTCACTCTCCACCACTACCCACACCATACCCACTCAGTGTTCACACCCCACCGTTCACTCTCCACCACTACCCACCCCATACCCACTCACTGTTCACACCCCACCACCAACCCACCCCATACCCCCTCACCATTCATACCCCAACCCCAACCCACCCCATACCCCCTCATCGTTCACACCCCACCCCAACCCACCCCATACCCACTCACCGTTCACACCCCACCCCAACCCACCCCATACACCCTCACCATTCACACCGCACCCCAAATCAGCCCACACCCCCTCACCATACACAACCCACCCCAACCCACCCCATAGCCACTCACCGTTCACACCCCACCCCAACCCACCCCATACCCACTCACCGTTCACACCCCACCCCAACCCACCCCATACCCACTCACCGTTCACACCCCACCCCAACCCACCCCTTACCCACTCACCGTTCACACCCCACCCCAACCCACCCCATACCCACTCACCGTTCACACCCCACCACAACCCACCCCATACCCACTCAACGTTCACACCCCACCCCAACCCACCCCATATCCACTCACCGTTCACACCCCACCCCAACCCACCCCATATCCTTTCACCATTCACACCCCAACCCATCCCATCCCACAACCCCTCACCGTTCATACCCCACCCAAACCCACTCCTCACCCCCTCCCCGTATATATTCCACCCCAACCCACCCCGTACATATCCCACCCCAACCCACCTCTTACCCCCTTACCATTCACACTACACCCAAACCCGCCCCAACCACCCTCACCATTCACACCCCAACCCAACCCACCCTTCACCCCCTCCTGTTCACACCCATGCACAAACTAGGTGACACCTCCTCACTATATACAGCCGACCCCAACCCATCGCACACTCCATCATCGTTAACATCCCACCCCACCCATCACCCCCTCACCGTTCACACCTCACCCCAACCCATCCCACAACCCTTCCCCGTACATACCCCACCTCACACACACACCCATTAAAACCACACCCCAACCCACCCCACAAGACCTCCCCATTCATATCCCATCAGTCCACTCACCACATCCCATTCACACCGCAGCTCACCCCACCCCATTCCATCACATCCCACACCACACCACCTCCTATTCACACCCCACCCCCAACACACCACTCACCCCGTCCCCAAGCTTCCTGACCCTACACTGACCTCCGATCCAGCAACGCCTCAATATTCAAATTCTCACCCTCCTGTTCAAATCCCTCCCTCACCCCCTCCCTCCCTATCTCTGTAACCTCCTCTAACCCCTGCAATTCTCATCCTCCTGTTCAAATCCCTCCCTCAACCCCTCCCTCCCTATCTCTGTAACCTCCTCCAGCCCCTACAATTCCCATTTTCCTGTTCAAATCCCTCCCTCACCCCCTCCCTCCCTATCTCTGTAACCTCCTCCAGCCCCTACAATTCCCATCCTCCTGTTCAAATCCCTCCCTCACCACCTCCCTCCCTATCTCTGTAACCTCCTCCAGCCCCTACAATTCTCATCCTCCTGTTCAAATCCCTCCCTCATCCCCTCCCTCCCTATCTCTGTAAACTCCTCCAACCCCTGCAATTCTCATCCTCCTGTTCAAATCCCTCCCTCAACCCCTCCCTCCCTATCTCTGTAACCTCCTCCAGCCCCTACAATTCCCATCTTCCTGTTCAAATCCCTCCCTCACCCCCTCCCTCCCTATCTCTGTAACCTCCTCCAGCCCCTACAATTCTCATCCTCCTGTTCAAATCCCTCCCTCACCCCCTCCCTCCCTATCTCTGTAACCTCCTACAGCCTCTACAATTCTCATCCCCCTGTTCCTGTGTAACAGGCTCGAGAAGGGGCTGAATGGGCCTCCTCCTGTTCCTGTGTAACAGGGTCGAGAAGGGGCTTAATGGCCTCCTCCTGTTCCTGTGTAACAGGCTCGAGAAGGGGCTTAATGGCCTCCTCCTGTTCCTGTGTAACAGGCTCGAGAAGGGGCTTAATGGCCTCCTCCTGTTCCTGTGTAACAGGCTCGAGGTGCAGAATGGGCCTCCTCCTGTTCCTGTGTAACAGGCTCGATGTGCAGAATGGGCCTCCTCCTGTTCCTGTGTAACAGGCTCGAGGAGGGGCTGAATGGGCCTCCTCCTGTTCCTGTGTAACAGGCTCGAGAAGGGGCTGAATGGGCCTCCTCCTGTTCCTGTGTAACAGGCTCGAGAAGGGGGTGAATGGACCTCCTCCTGTTCCTGTGTAACAGGCTCGAGAAGGGGCTGAATGGGATCCTCCTGTTCCTGTGTAACAGGCTCGAGAAGGGGCTGAATGGGATCCTCCTGTTCCTGTGTAACAGACTCGAGAAGGGGCTGAATGGGCCTCCTCCTGTTCCTGTGTAACAGACTCGAGAAGGGGCTGAATGGGATCCTCCTGTTCCTGTGTAACAGGCTCGAGAAGGGGCTGAATGGGATCCTCCTGTTCCTGTGTAACAGGCTCGAGAAGGGGCTGAATGGGCCTCCTCCTGTTCCTGTGTAACAGACTCGAGAAGGGGCTGAATGGGGCTCCTCCTGTTCCTGTGTAACAGGCTCCAGAAGGGGCTGAATGGGATCCTCCTGTTCCTGTGTAACAGGCTCGAGAAGGGGCTGAATGGGCCTCCTCCTGTTCCTGTGTAACAGGCTCGAGAAGGGGCTGAATGGGCCTCCTCCTGTTCCTGTGTAACAGGCTCGAGAAGGGGGCTGAATGGGCCTTCCTCCTGTTCCTGTGTAACAGGCTCGAGAAGGGGCTGAATGGGATCCTCCTGTTCCTGTGTAACAGGCTCGAGAAGGGGCTGAATGGGCCTCCTCCTGTTCCTGTGTAACAGGCTCGAGAAGGGGCTGAATGGACCTCCTCCTGTTCCTGTGTAACAGGCTCGAGAAGGGGCTGAATGGCCTCCTCCTGTTCCTGTGTAACAGGCTCGAGAAGGGGCTGAATGGGCCTCCTCCTGTTCCTGTGTAACAGGCTCGAGAAGGGGCTGAATGGGCCTCCTCCTGTTCCTGTGTAACAGGCTCGAGAAGGGGCTGAATGGGCCTCCTCCTGTTCCTGTGTCACAGACTCGAGAAGGGGCTGAATGGGATCCTCCTGTTCCTGTGTAACAGGCTCGAGAAGGGGCTGAATGGGCCTCCTCCTGTTCCTGTGTAACAGGCTCGAGAAGGGGCTGAATGGGCCTCCTCCTGTTCCTGTGTAACAGGCTCGAGGGGCTGAATGGGCCTCCTCCTGTTCTTGTGTAACAGGCTCGAGAAGGGGCTGAATGGCCCTCCAACTGTTCCTGTGTAACAGGCTCGAGAAGGTGCTGAATGGGCTCCTCCTGTTCCTGTGTAACAGGCTCGAGAAGGGGCTGAATGGGCCTCCTCCTGTTCCTGTGTAACAGGCTCGAGAAGGGGCTGAATGGGCTCCTCCTGTTCCTGTGTAACAGGCTCGAGAAGGGGCTGAATGGGCCTCCTCCTGTTCCTGTGTAACAGGCTCGAGAAGGGGCTGAATGGGCCTCCTCCTGTTCCTGTGTAACAGGGTCGAGAAGGGGCTGAATGGGCGTTGTCCTGTTCCTGTGTAACAGGCTCGAGAAGGGGCTGAATGGGCCTGCTCCTGTTCCTGTGTAACAGGCTCGAGGGGCTGAATGGGCCTCCTCCTGTTCTTGTGTAACAGGCTCGAGAAGGGGCTGAATGGCCCTCCAACTGTTCCTGTGTAACAGGCTCGAGAAGGTGCTGAATGGGCTCCTCCTGTTCCTGTGTAACAGGCTCGAGAAGGGGCTGAATGGGCCTCCCCCTGTTCCTGTGTAACAGGCTCGAGAAGGGGCTGAATGGGCTCCTCCTGTTCCTGTGTAACAGGCTCGAGAAGGGGCTGAATGGGCCTCCTCCTGTTCCTGTGTAACAGGCTCGAGAAGGGGCTGAATGGGATCCTCCTGTTCCTGTGTAACAGGCTCGAGAAGGGGCTGAATGGGCCTCCTCCTGTTCCTGTGTAACAGGCTCGAGAAGGGGCTGAATGGGATTCTCCTGTTCCTGTGTAACAAGCTCGAGGAGGGGCTGAATGGGATCCTCCTGTTCCTGTGTAACAGGCTCGAGAAGGGGCTGAATGGGATCCTCCTGTTCCTGTGTAACAGGCTCGAGAAGGGGCTGAATGGCCCTCCACCTGTTCCTGTGTAACAGGCTCGAGAAGGGGCTGAATGGGCCTCCTCCTGTTCCTGTGTAACAGGCTCGAGAAGGGGCTGAATGGGCCTCCTCCTGTTCCTGTGTAACAGGCTCGAGAAGGGGCTGAATGGGCCTCCTCCTGTTCCTGTGTAACAGGCTCGAGAAGGGGCTGAATGGGCCTCCTCCTGTTCCTGTGTAACAGGCTCGAGAAGGGGCTGAATGGCCCTCTTCCTGTTCCTGTGTAACAGGCTCGAGAAGGGGCTGAATGGCCCTCCTCCTGTTCCTGTGTAACAGGCTCGAGAAGGGGCTGAATGGGATCCTCCTGTTCCTGTGTAACAGGCTCGAGAAGGGGCTGAATGGGATCCTCCTGTTCCTGTGTAACAGGCTCGAGAAGGGGCTGAATGGCCCTCCACCTGTTCCTGTGTAACAGGCTCGAGAAGGGGCTGAATGGGCCTCCTCCTGTTCCTGTGTAACAGGCTCGAGAAGGGGCTGATTGGGCCTCCTCCTGTTCCTGTGTAACAGGCTCGAGAAGGGGCTGAATGGCCCTCCTCCTGTTCCTGTGTAACAGGCTCGAGAAGGGGCTGAATGGGCCTCCTCCTGTTCCTGTGTAACAGGATCGAGAAGGGGCTGAATGGGCCTCCTCCTGTTCCTGTGTAACAGGCTCGAGAAGGGGCTGAATGGCCCTCTTCCTGTTCCTGTGTAACAGGCTCGAGAAGGGGCTGAATGGCCCTCCTCCTGTTCCTGTGTAACAGGCTCGAGAAGGGGCTGAATGGGATCCTCCTGTTCCTGTGTAACAGGCTCGAGAAGGGTCTGAATGGCCCTCCTCCTGTTCCTGTGTAACAGGCTCGAGAAGGGGCTGAATGGCCTCCTCCTGTTCCTGTGTAACAGGCTCGAGAAGGGGCTGAATGGGGCTCCTCCTGTTCCTGTGTAACAGGCTCGAGAAGGGGCTGAATGGGATCTCCTCCTGTTCCTGTGTAACAGGCTCGAGAAGGAGCTGAATGGGATCCTCCTGTTCCTGTGTAACAGGCTCGAGAAGGGGCTGAATGGCCCTCCTCCTGTTCCTGTGTAACAGGCTCGAGAAGGGGCTGAATGGGCCTCCTCCTGTTCCTGTGTAACAGACTCGAGAAGGGGCTGAATGGGATCCTCCTGTTCCTGTGTAACAGGCTCGAGAAGGGGCTGAATGGGATCCTCCTGTTCCTGTGTAACAGGCTCGAGAAGGGGCTGAATGGGCCTCCTCCTGTTCCTGTGTAACAGACTCGAGAAGGGGCTGAATGGGATCCTCCTGTTCCTGTGTAACAGGCTCGAGAAGGGGCTGAATGGGATCCTCCTGTTCCTGGGCTCGAGAAGGGGCTGAATGGGCCTCCTCCTGTTCCTGTGTAACAGGCTCGAGAAGGGGCTGAATGGGCCTCCTCCTGTTCCTGTGTAACAGGCTCGAGAAGGGGGCTGAATGGGCCTCCTCCTGTTCCTGTGTAACAGGCTCGAGAAGGGGCTGAATGGGATCCTCCTGTTCCTGTGTAACAGGCTCGAGAAGGGGCTGAATGGGCCTCCTCCTGTTCCTGTGTAACAGGCTCGAGAAGGGGCTGAATGGACCTCCTCCTGTTCCTGTGTAACAGGCTCGAGAAGGGGCTGAATGGCCTCCTCCTGTTCCTGTGTAACAGGCTCGAGAAGGGGCTGAATGGGCCTCCTCCTGTTCCTGTGTAACAGGCTCGAGAAGGGGCTGAAAGGGCCTCCTCCTGTTCCTGTGTAACAGGCTCGAGAAGGGGCTGAATGGGCCTCCTCCTGTTCCTGTGTCACAGACTCGAGAAGGGGCTGAATGGGATCCTCCTGTTCCTGTGTAACAGGCTCGAGAAGGGGCTGAATGGGCCTCCTCCTGTTCCTGTGTAACAGGCTCGAGAAGGGGCTGAATGGGCCTCCTCCTGTTCCTGTGTAACAGGCTCGAGGGGCTGAATGGGCCTCCTCCTGTTCTTGTGTAACAGGCTCGAGAAGGGGCTGAATGGCCCTCCTACTGTTCCTGTGTAACAGGCTCGAGAAGGTGCTGAATGGGCTCCTCCTGTTCCTGTGTAACAGGCTCGAGAAGGGGCTGAATGGGCCTCCTCCTGTTCCTGTGTAACAGGCTCGAGATTGGGCTGAATGGGCTCCTCCTGTTCCTGTGTAACAGACTCGAGAAGGGGCTGAATGGGCCTCCTCCTGTTCCTGTGTAACAGGCTCGAGAAGGGGCTGAATGGGCCTCCTCCTGTTCCTGTGTAACAGGCTCGAGAAGGGGCTGAATGGGATCCTCCTGTTCCTGTGTAACAGGCTCGAGAAGGGGCTGAATGGGATCCTCCTGTTCCTGTGTAACAGGCTCGAGAAGGGGCTGAATGGGCCTCCTCCTGTTCCTGTGTAACAGGCTCGAGAAGGGGCTGAATGGGATTCTCCTGTTCCTGTGTAACAGGCTCGAGAAGGGGCTGAATGGGATCCTCCTGTTCCTGTGTAACAGGCTCGAGAAGGGGCTGAATGGCCCTCCTGTTCCTGTGTAACAGGCTCGAGAAGGGGCTGAATGGGATCCTCCTGTTCCTGTGTAACAGGCTCGAGAAGGGGCTGAATGGGATCCTCCTGTTCCTGTGTAACAGGCTCGAGAAGGGGCTGAATGGCCCTCCTCCTGTTCCTGTGTAACAGGCTCGAGAAGGGGCTGAATGGGGCCTCCTCCTGTTCCTGTGTAACAGGCTCGAGAAGGGGCTGAATGGGCCTCCTCCTGTTCCTGTGTAACAGGCTCGAGAAGGGGCTGAATGGCCCTCCTCCTGTTCCTGTGTAACAGGCTCGAGAAGGGGCTGAATGGGCCTCCTCCTGTTCCTGTTTAACAGGCTCGAGAAGGGGCTGAATGGGCCTCCTCCTGTTCCTGTGTAACAGGCTCGAGAAGGGGCTGAATGGCCCTCTTCCTGTTCCTGTGTAACAGGCTCGAGAAGGGGCTGAATGGCCCTCCTCCTGTTCCTGTGTAACAGGCTCGAGAAGGGGCTGAATGGCCTCCTCCTGTTCCTGTGTAACAGGCTCGAGAAGGGGCTGAATGGCCCTCCACCTGTTCCTGTGTAACAGGCTCGAGAAGGGGCTGAATGGGCCTCCTCCTGTTCCTGTGTAACAGGCTCGAGAAGGGGCTGAATGGGATCCTCCTGTTCCTGTGTAACAGGCTCGAGAAGGGGCTGAATGGGCCTCCTCCTGTTCCTGTGTAACAGGCTCGAGAAGGGGCTGAATGGCCTCCTCCTGTTCCTGTGTAACAGGCTCGAGAAGGGGCTGAATGGGGCTCCTCCTGTTCCTGTGTAACAGGCTCGAGAAGGGGCTGAATGGGGTCTCCTCCTGTTCCTGTGTAACAGGCTCGAGAAGGAGCTGAATGGGATCCTCCTGTTCCTGTGTAACAGGCTCGAGAAGGGGCTGAATGGCCCTCCTCCTGTTCCTGTGTAACAGGCTCGAGAAGGGGCTGAATGGGCCTCCTCCTGTTCCTGTGTAACAGGCTCGAGAAGGGGCTGAATGGCCTCCTCCTGTTCCTGTGTAACAGGCTCGAGAAGGGGCTGAATGGGGCTCCTCCTGTTCCTGTGTAACAGGCTCGAGAAGGGGCTGAATGGGGTCTCCTCCTGTTCCTGTGTAACAGGCTCGAGAAGGAGTTGAATGGGATCCTCCTGTTCCTGTGTAACAGGCTCGAGAAGGGGCTGAATGGGATCCTCCTGTTCCTGTGTAACAGGCTCGAGAAGGGGCTGAATGGCCCTCCTCCTGTTCCTGTGTAACAGGCTCGAGAAGGGGGCTGAATGGCCCTCCTCCTGTTCCTGTGTAACAGGCTCGAGAAGGGGCTGAATGGGCCTCCTCCTGTTCCTGTGTAACAGGCTCGAGAAGGGGCTGAATGGGATCCTCCTGTTCCTGTGTAACAGGCTCGTGAAGGGGCTGAATGGCCCTCCTCCTGTTCCTGTGTAACAGGCTCGAGAAGGGGCTGAATGGGCCTCCTCCTGTTCCTGTGTAACAGGCTCGAGAAGGGGCTGAATGGCCTCCTCCTGTTCCTGTGTAACAGGCTCGAGAAGGGGCTGAATGGGGCTCCTCCTGTTCCTGTGTAACAGACTCGAGAAGGGGCTGAATGGGATCCTCCTGTTCCTGTGTAACAGGCTCGAGAAGGGGCTGAATGGGCTCCTCCTGTTCCTGTGTAACAGGCTCGAGAAGGGGCTGAATGGGGCCTCCTGTTCCTGTGTAACAGGCTCGAGAAGGGGGCTGAATGGGCCTCCTCCTGTTCCTGTGTAACAGGCTCGAGAAGGGGCTGAATGGGGCCTCCTCCTGTTCCTGTGTAACAGGCTCGAGAAGGGGCTGAATGGGATCCTCCTGTTCCTGTGTAACAGGCTCGAGAAGGGGCTGAATGGGATCCTCCTGTTCCTGTGTAACAGGCTCGAGAAGGGGCTGAATGGACCTCCTCCTGTTCCTGTGTATCAGGCTCGAGAAGGGGCTGAATGGGATCCTCCTGTTCCTGTGTAACAGACTCGAGAAGGGGCTGAATGGGCCTCCTCCTGTTCCTGTGTAACAGGCTCGAGAAGGGGCTGAATGGAATCCTCCTGTTCCTGTGTATCAGGCTCGAGAAGGGGCTGAATGGGGCCTCCTGTTCCTGTGTAACAGGCTCGAGAAGGGGCTGAATGGGCCTCCTCCTTTTCCTGTGTAACAGGCTCGAGAAGGGGCTGAATGGCCCTCCTGCTGTTCCTGTGTAACAGGCTCGAGAAGGGGCTGAATGGGATCCTCCTGTTCCTGTGTAACAGGCTCGAGAAGGGGCTGAATGGACCTCCTCCTGTTCCTATGTAACAGGCTCGAGAAGGGGGCTGAATGGGCCTCCTCCTGTTCCTATGTAACAGGCTCGAGAAGGGGCTGAATGGGATCCTCCTGTTCCTGTGTAACAGGCTCGAGAAGGGGCTGAATGGGCCTCCTCCTGTTCCTATGTAACAGGCTCGAGAAGGGGCTGAATGGGATCCTCCTGTTCCTGTGTAACAGGCTCGAGAAGGGGCTGAATGGCCCTCCTGCTGTTCCTGTGTAACAGGCTCGAGAAGGGACTGAATGGCCCTCCTCCTGTTCCTGTGTAACAGGCTCGAGAAGGGGCTGAATGGGCCTCCTCCTGTTCCTGTGTAACAGGCTCGAGCAGGGGCTGAATGGGCCTCCTCCTGTTCCTGTGTAACAGGCTCGAGAAGGGGCTGAATGGGATCCTCCTGTTCCTGTGTAACAGGCTCGAGAAGGGGCTGAATGGGGCCTCCTCCTGTTCCTGTGTAACAGGCTCGAGAAGGGGCTGAATGGGATCCTCCTGTTCCTGTGTAACAGACTCGAGAAGGGGCTGAATGGGATCCTCCTGTTCCTGTGTAACAGGCTTGAGAAGGGGCTGAATGGGATCCTCCTGTTCCTGTGTAACAGGCTCGAGAAGGGGCTGAATGGCCTCCTCCTGATCCTTTGTTTCCCCTCATTGACCCCTTCGCAGACTCGTCCCGATTCCGAACGCCTCGATTTGATCTCCCCGTTTACCTCCTCCTCTCCACGGAGTACGAGACCCCAGGTCTTCCCAGTTTTTCTCCGCGTGGACTGAAGTCCCTCGTCCCCACCTCCTTCCACTCAGGGGAACCTGTCTGGGGAATCTCCTCCTCACTTTCCTCTCTCCCGAATCTCGACCTCCTTCCTGAAGTGCTGGCACCGCAAAGGGACACAACACTCCAGCTGAGGCTGAACCCGTGTCTTATACCAGCTCAACACACCCTCCCTGCTCTTGTACTCTCTGTCCCTATTAATAAAGCCCAGGATACTGTCTGCTTTATTACCCGCTCTCTCTCAGTCTGTGTCTTATACCAGCTCAACACACCCTCCCTGCTCTTGTACTCTCTGTCCCTATTAATAAAGCCCAGGATACTGTCTGCTTTATTACCCGCTCTCTCTCACCCTGTGTCTTATACCAGCTCAACACACCCTCCCTGCTCTTGTACTCTCTGTCCCTATTAATAAATCCCAGGATACTGTCTGCTTTATTACCCGCACTCTCTCACCCTGTGTCTTATACCAGCTCAACACACCCTCCCTGCTCTTGTACTCTCTGTCCCTATTAATAAAGCCCAGGATACTGTCTGCTTTATTACCCGCTCTCTCTCAGTCTGTGTCTTATACCAGCTCAACACACCCTCCCTGCTCTTGTACTCTCTGTCCCTATTAATAAAGCCCAGGATACTGTCTGCTTTATTACCCGCTCTCTCTCAGTCTGTGTCTTATACCAGCTCAACACACCCTCCCTGCTCTTGTACTCTCTGTCCCTATTAATAAACCCCAGGATACTGTCTGCTTTATTACCCACTCTCTCTCACCCTGTGTCTTATACCAGCTCAACACACCCTCCCTGCTCTTGTACTCTCTGTCCCTATTAATAAAGCCCAGGATACTGCCTGCTTTATTACCCGCTCTCTCTCAGTCTGTGTCTTATACCAGCTCAACACACCCTCCCTGCTCTTGTACTCTCTGTCCCTATTAATAAACCCCAGGATACTGTCTGCTTTATTACCCGCTCTCTCTCAGTCTGTGTCTTATACCAGCTCAACACACCCTCCCTGCTCTTGTACTCTCTGTCCCTATTAATAAACCCCAGGATACTGTCTGCTTTATTACCCGCTCTCTCTCAGTCTGTGTCTTATACCAGCTCAACACACCCTCCCTGCTCTTGTACTCTCTGTCCTTATTAATAAAGCCCAGGATACTGTCTGCTTTATTACCCGCACTCTCTCACCCTGTGTCTTATACCAGCTCAACACACCCTCCCTGCTCTTGTACTCTCTGTCCCTATTAATAAAGCCCAGGATACTGTCTGCTTTATTACCCGCTCTCTCTCAGTCTGTGTCTTATACCAGCTCAACACACCCTCCCTGCTCTTGTACTCTCTGTCCCTATTAATAAAGCCCAGGATACTGTCTGCTTTATTACCCGCTCTCTCACCCTGTGTCTTATACCAGCTCAACACACCCTCCCTGCTCTTGTACTCTCTGTCCCTATTAATAAAGCCCAGGATACTGTCTGCTTTATTACCCGCTGTCTCTCAGTCTGTGTCTTATACCAGCTCAACACACACTCCCTGCTCTTGTACTCTCTGTCCCTATTAATAAAGCCCAGGATACTGTCTGCTTTATTACCCGCTCTCTCTCAGTCTGTGTCTTATACCAGCTCAACACACCCTCCCTGCTCTTGTACTCTCTGTCCCTATTAATAAACCCCAGGATACTGTCTGCTTTATTACCCGCTCTCTCTCAGTCTGTGTCTTATACCAGCTCAACACACACTCCCTGCTCTTGTACTCTCTGTCCCTATTAATAAAGCCCAGGATACTGTCTGCTGTATTACCTGCTCTCTCTCAGTCTGTGTCTTATACCAGCTCAACACACACTCCCTGCTCTTGTACTCTCTGTCCCTATTAATAAAGCCCAGGATACTGTCTGCTTTATTACCCGCTGTCTCTCAGTCTGTGTCTTATACCAGCTCAACACACACTCCCTGCTCTTGTACTCTCTGTCCCTATTAATAAAGCCCAGGATACTGTCTGCTTTATTACCCGCGCTCTCAACCTCTCCTGCCACCTCCTTTGATTTACACACATATACCCCCAGCTCCCTCTGCCCCTGTACCCCCTTTAGAGTTGTACCCCTTATTTAATATTGTCTCAGCCCCCATGTTCCTTATGTTGAGGCAAAAACAGTCAAAAATTCATCAGAGACACAAGAAATTTAGGGAGGGCAGAGTTATACTCACTCATGGGTTTGAAGAAATCCTTCAACACATTGGCCCGCACATATCCTGTCAACCAATGAAAAATTGACGTGTTAATATCCAACGAGTTCAAACCCAGCAGTGGCAGCAGCTGGGAATGTCACTGAGAGTTCAGAGGGTCCACATTCGTTCCCACTGTACACAATCCCAATCCCAAACCCCTTCCCGTTCACTCCCACTGTACACAGTCCCAATCCCAAACCCCTTCCCGTTCACTCCCACTGTACACAATCCCAATCCCAAACCCCTTCCCGTTCACTCCCACTGTACACAATCCCAATGGACCCAAACCCCTTCCCGTTCACTCCCACTGTACACAATCCCAATCCCAAACCCCTTCCCATTCACTCCCACTGTACACAATCCCAATCCCAAACCCCTTCCCGTTCACTCCCACTGTACACAATCCCAATGGACCCAAACCCCTTCCCATTCACTCCCACTGTACACAATCCCAATGGACCCAAACCCCTTCCCGTTCACTCCCACTGTACACAATCCCAATGGACCCAAACCCCTTCCCGTTCACTCCCACTGTACACAATCCCAATCCCAAACCCCTTCCCGTTCACTCCCACTGTACACAATCCCAATCCCAAACCCCTTCCCGTTCACTCCCACTGAACACAATCCCAATGGACCCAAACCCCTTCCCGTTCACTCCCACTGAACACAATCCCAATCCCAAACCCCTTCCCGTTCACTCCCACTGTACACAATCCCAATGGACCCAAACCCCTTCCCGTTCACTCCCACTGTACACAATCCCAATGGACCCAAACCCCTTCCCATTCACTCCCACTGTACACAATCCCAATGGACCCAAACCCCTTCCCGTTCACTCCCACTGTACACAATCCCAATGGACCCAAACCCCTTCCCGTTCACTCCCACTGTACACAATCCCAATCCCAAACCCCTTCCCGTTCACTCCCACTGTACACAATCCCAATCCCAAACCCCTTCCCGTTCACTCCCACTGTACACAATCCCAATCCCAAACCCCTTCCCGTTCACTCACTGTACACAATCCCAATCCCAAACCCCTTCCCGTTCACTCCCACTGAACACAATCCCAATGGACCCAAACCCCTTCCCGTTCACTCCCACTGTACACAATCCCAATCCCAAACCCCTTCCCGTTCACTCCCACTGTACACAATCCCAATCCCAAACCCCTTCCTGTTCACTCCCACTGTACACAATCCCAATCCCAAACCCCTTCCCGTTCACTCCCACTGTACACAATCCCAATGGACCCAAACCCCTTCCCGTTCACTCCCACTGTACACAATCCCAATCCCAAACCCCTTCCCGTTCACTCCCACTGTACACAATCCCAATGGACCCAAACCCCTTCCCGTTCACTCCCACTGTACACAATCCCAATGGACCCAAACCCCTTCCCGTTCACTCCCACTGTACACAATCCCAATACCAAAAACCTTCCCGTTCACTCCCACTGTACACAATCCCAATCCCCAACCCCTTCCCGTTCACTCCCACTGTACACAATCCCAATGGACCCAAAACCCTTCCCGTTCACTCCCACTGTACACAATCCCAATGGACCCAAACCCCTTCCCGTTCACTCCCACTGTACACAATCCCAATGGACCCAAAACCCTTCCCGTTCACTCCCACTGTACACAATCCCAATCCCAAACCCCTTCCCGTTCACTCCCACTGAACAACTCTCTCACATTCCTGCTCATCCTCCCTCTTGCTCTCCCTCTTTCTCCACTCTCTTTTGCTCTTTCTCTCCCTGTGTCTATGTCGTTTTCTGTCTGTTGCTCCCTCTTTGTCACTCTCACCCTCTCCTCTCCCTTTTTCTGCCTATCTGGCTCTCAGTCTGTCTCTCTCCCTGTCTCTCTCTCTCTCTCTCACTCTCTCCCTGCCCCTGCCTCTCAATCTTTCTGGCAATCACTCTCTCCCGCTCTCTCTCAGCCTCCCACACGAGTTGAGGTCAGTGATCAGCAGCAGAAAACCTCTCCTATCAATTCTTGAGGCCCAGCCTACGGACACTCTGACTCCCTGTCTACTGCACCTTCTGAGATGGGGGACTCTCACCCAGTTCCACCACCACAGTCGACCCCTTCCTAATCTGCACAGACACTGGCCTTGAAGGCCCATCACTGGGGACTGTGAGTGGGGGCAGCACAGGACTGAAAAGTGATGTCAGAAAATAGCGCTCGGAGCGGAGCGCATCTCCGACCCCCCAACTCAATCTTCATCCTGCAGCGGCAGGGGAGGCCCTGATCCAGAAAGACGGCACCTCCGACAGTGCAGCACTCCCGCAGTACTGGCACCTGGGGGGAGTGCCGGCCTGGATTATGGAACTCAAATCCTAGAGTATATACATCTCCCTCCGACAGTGCAGCACTCCCTCAGTACTGGCACCGGGGGGAGTGTCGGCCTGGATTATGGAGCTCAACTCCTAGAGTATATACATCTCCCGCTGACAGTGCAGCACTCCCTCAGTACGGGCACCGGGGGGAGTGTCGGCCTGGATTATGGAGCTGAAATACTAGAGTATATACATCTCCCTCCGACAGTGCAGCACTCCCTCAGTACTGGCACCGGGGGAGTGTCGGCCTGGATTATGGAGCTTGTATCCTAGAGTATATACATCTCCCTCCGACAGTGCAGCACTCCCTCAGTACTGGCACCGGGGGAGTGTCGGCCTGGATTATGGAGCTTGTATCCTAGAGTATATACATCTCCCTCCGACAGTGCAGCACTCCCTCAGTACTGGCACCAGGGGGAGTGTCGGCCTGGATTATGGAGCTGAAATCCTAGAGTATATACATCTCCCTCCGACAGTGCAGCACTCCCTCAGTACTTGCACCGGGGGGGAGTGGCGGCCTGGATTATGGAGCTCAATCCTAGAGTATATACATCTCCCTCCGACAGTGCAGCACTCCCTCAGTACTGGCACCGGGGGGGAGTGTCGGCCTGGATTATGGAGCTGAAATCCGAGAGTATATACATCTCCCTCCGACAGTGCAGCACTCCCTCAGTACTGTTTAGGACACAACGGGTGGGTTGAATGGTGTGGAGCGCCTTTAAACTCTTAAAAGCACCCCACCTCACTTGAGGGGAGGGGTAGGGAAGGCGCTGGGCAGGGCTGCTGGACTTGTTGCTCTGTCAGTCTCACCCAGGTGGTCCATGCTCGAGAGGAATAAGCAGAGTGACAGAGTCAGTAAGGGTGGGTGAACCCTGGGAGGCATAGAGACATCCGGGGTGCCAGCCCTCAGTCCGGGTGCCCCTGCTGATATCTCTGCTGCTCCTGGTCGCGGGGTTGCTGATGAAAGCCTTTGAGAAAATTGTGGAGGGTTTCATTCGAAAGGGGCCTCATGGCCTGCGAAGTGACCCTGCCAAAGGGGATTTGGGTGGGGGGGGTGACTGAGTGTGACCTCACAATCCTGATGGTGACACACAGCTCCATGGGCTACGGGGGTAATTACAAATACCCCCAGCTCCCCCCACCCCCAGCTTCAGCCAGGAAATGACCAGTCCGCGTCCCTGTCTGCATCTCCCTCCCACTCTCTGTCTCCATCTCTCTGTCTGCATCTCCCTCCCTCTTTCTGTCTCCATCTCTCTGTCTGCATCTCCCTCCCTCTCTCCATCTCTCTGTCTGCATCTCCCTCCCACTCTCCATCTCCATCTCTCATTCTGCATCTCCTTCCCTCTCTCCATCTCCACGTCCCTGTCTGCATCTCCCTCCCTCTCTCCATCTCCACCTCTCTGTCTGCATCTCCCTCCCCTCTCCATCTCCATCTCTCTGTCTGCATCTCCCTCCCTCTCTCCATCTCCACGTCCCTGTCTGCATCTCCCTCCCACTCTCCATCTCCATCTCACATTCTGCATCTCCTTCCCTCTCTCCATCTCCACGTCCCTGTCTGCATCTCCCTCCCTCTCTCCATCTCCACCTCTCTGTCTGCATCTCCCTCCCTCTCTCCATCTCCACGTCCCTGTCTGCATCTCCCTCCCTCTCTCCATCTCTCTGTCTGCATCTCCCTCCCTCTCTCCATCTCCACCTCTCTGTCTGAATCTCCCTCCCTCTCTCCATCTCCATCTCTCTGTCTGCATCTCCCTCCCTCTCTCCATCTCCACATCCCTGTCTGCATCTCCCTCCCTCTCTCCATCTCCACCTCTCTGTCTGCATCTCCCTCCCACTCTCTGTCTCCATCTCTCTGTCTGCATCTCCCTCCCTCTCTCCATCTCCACCTCTCTGTCTGCATCTCCCTCCCACTCTCTGTCTCCATCTCTCTGTCTGCATCTCCCTCCCTCTCTCCATCTCCATCTCTCAATCTGCATCTCCCTCCCTCTCTCCATCTCCACGTCCCTGTCTGCATCTCCCTCCCTCTCTCCATCTCCACCTCTCTGTCTGCATCTCCCTCCCTCTCTCCATCTCCATCTCTCAATCTGCATCTCCCTCCCTCTCTCCATCTCCACCTCTCTGTCTGCATCTCCCTCCCTCTCTCCATCTCCACCTCTCTGTCTGCATCTCCCTCCCTCTCTCCATCTCCACGTCCCTGTCTGCATCTCCCTCCCTCTCTCCATCTCCACCTCTCTGTCTGCATCTCCCTCCCACTCTCCATCTCCACCTCTCTGTCTGCATCTCCCTCACTCTCTCCATCTCCACCTCTCTGTCTGCATCTCCCTCCCTCTCTCCATCTCCACCTCTCTGTCTGCATCTCCCTCCCTCTCTCCATCTCCACGTCCCTGTCTGCATCTCCCTCCCTCTCTCCATCTCCACGTCCCTGTCTGCATCTCCCTCCCACTCTCCATCTCCACTGTCTGTCTGCATCTCCCTCCCACTCTCTGTCTCCACGTCCCTGTCTGCATCTCCCTCCCACTCTCTGTCTCCACGTCCCTGTCTGCATCTCCCTCCCACTCTATGTCTCCACGTCCCTGTCTGCATCTCCCTCCCACTCTCTGTCTCCACGTCCCTGTCTGCATCTCCCTCCCACTCTCTGTCAACATCTCTCTGTCTGCATCTCCGACCCACTCTCCATCTCCACGTCCCTGTCTGCATCTCCCTCCCTCTCTCCATCTCCATCTCTCTGTCTGCATCTCCCTCCCACTCTGTCTCCACCTCTCTGTCTGCATCTCCCTCCCTCTCTCCATCTCCACCTCTCTGTCTGCATCTCCCTCCCTCTCTCCATCTCCACCTCTCTGTCTGCATCTCCCTCCCTCTCTCCATCTCCACTCTCTGTCTCTATCTCCCTCCCTCTCTCCATCTCCACCTCTCTGTCTGCATCTCCCTCCCTCTCTCCATCTCCACCTCTCTGTCTGCATCTCCCTCCCTCTCTCCATCTCCACCTCTCTGTCTGCATCACCCTCCCTCTCTCCATCTCCACCTCTCTGTCTGCATCTCCCTCCCTCTCTCCATCTCCATCTCTCTGTCTGCATCTCCCTCCCCTCTCCATCTCCACGTCCCTGTCTGCATCTCCCTCCCTCTCTCCATCTCCACCTCTCTGTCTGCATCTCCCTCCCACTCTCTGTCTCCATCTCTCTGTCTGCATCTCCCTCCCTCTCTCTGTCTCCACGTCCCTGTCTGCATCTCCCTCCCTCTCTCCATCTCCATCTCTCAATCTGCATCTCCCTCCCTCTCTCCATCTCCACGTCCCTGTCTGCATCTCCCTCCCTCTCTCCATCTCCACCTCTCTGTCTGCATCTCCCTCCCTCTCTCCATCTCCATCTCTCAATCTGCATCTCCCTCCCTCTCTCCATCTCCACCTCTCTGTCTGCATCTCCCTCCCTCTCTCCATCTCCATCTCTCTGTCTGCATCTCCCTCCCTCTCTCCATCTCCACGTCCCTGTCTGCATCTCCCTCCCTCTCTCCATCTCCACCTCTCTGTCTGCATCTCCCTCCCACTCTCCATCTCCACCTCTCTGTCTGCATCTCCCTCACTCTCTCCATCTCCACCTCTCTGTCTGCATCTCCCTCCCTCTCTCCATCTCCACCTCTCTGTCTGCATCTCCCTCCCTCTCTCCATCTCCACGTCCCTGTCTGCATCTCCCTCCCTCTCTCCATCTCCACGTCCCTGTCTGCATCTCCCTCCCACTCTCCATCTCCACTCTCTGTCTGCATCTCCCTCCCACTCTCTGTCTCCACGTCCCTGTCTGCATCTCCCTCCCACTCTCTGTCTCCACGTCCCTGTCTGCATCTCCCTCCCACTCTCTGTCTCCACGTCCCTGTCTGCATCTCCCTCCCACTCTCTGTCTCCACGTCCCTGTCTGCATCTCCCTCCCACTCTCTGTCAACATCTCTCTGTCTGCATCTCCGACCCACTCTCCATCTCCACGTCCCTGTCTGCATCTCCCTCCCACTCTCTGTCTCCACGTCCCTGTCTGCATCTCCCTCCCACTCTCTGTCTCCACGTCCCTGTCTGCATCTCCCTCCCACTCTCTGTCTCCACGTCCCTGTCTGCATCTCCCTCCCACTCTCTGTCAACATCTCTCTGTCTGCATCTCCGACCCACTCTCCATCTCCACGTCCCTGTATGCATCTCCCTCCCTCTCTCCATCTCCATCTCTCTGTCTGCATCTCCCTCCCACTCTGTCTCCGCCTCTCTGTCTGCATCTCCCTCCCTCTCTCCATCTCCACCTCTCTGTCTGCATCTCCCTCCCTCTCTCCATCTCCATCTCTCTGTCTGCATCTCCCTCACCCTCTCCATCTCCACCTCTCTGTCTGCATCTCCCTCCCTCTCTCCATCTCTACCTCTCTGTCTGCATCTCCCTCCCTCTCTCCATCTCCACTCTCTGTCTCTATCTCCCTCCCTCTCTCCATCTCCACCTCTCTGTCTGCATCTCCCTCCCTCTCTCCATCTCCACCTCTCTGTCTGCATCTCCCTCCCTCTCTCCATCTCCACCTCTCTGTCTGCATCACCCTCCCTCTCTCCATCTCCACCTCTCTGTCTGCATCTCCCTCCCTCTCTCCATCTCCATCTCTCTGTCTGCATCTCCCTCCCCTCTCCATCTCCACGTCCCTGTCTGCATCTCCCTCCCTCTCTCCATCTCCACCTCTCTGTCTGCATCTCCCTCCCACTCTCTGTCTCCATCTCTCTGTCTGCATCTCCCTCCCTCTCTCTGTCTCCACGTCCCTGTCTGCATCTCCCTCCCTCTCTCCATCTCCATCTCTCAATCTGCATCTCCCTCCCTCTCTCCATCTCCACGTCCCTGTCTGCATCTCCCTCCCTCTCTCCATCTCCACCTCTCTGTCTGCATCTCCCTCCCTCTCTCCATCTCCATCTCTCAATCTGCATCTCCCTCCCTCTCTCCATCTCCACCTCTCTGTCTGCATCTCCCTCCCTCTCTCCGTCTCCATCTCTCTGTCTGCATCTCCCTCCCTCTCTCCATCTCCACGTCCCTGTCTGCATCTCCCTCCCTCTCTCCATCTCCACCTCTCTGTCTGCATCTCCCTCCCTCTCTCCGTCTCCATCTCTCTGTCTGCATCTCCCTCCCTCTCTCCATCTCCACGTCCCTGTCTGCATCTCCCTCCCTCTCTCCATCTCCACCTCTCTGTCTGCATCTCCCTCCCACTCTCCATCTCCACCTCTCTGTCTGCATCTCCCTCACTCTCTCCATCTCCACCTCTCTGTCTGCATCTCCCTCCCTCTCTCCATCTCCACCTCTCTGTCTGCATCTCCCTCCCTCTCTCCATCTCCACGTCCCTGTCTGCATCTCCCTCCCTCTCTCCATCTCCACGTCCCTGTCTGCATCTCCCTCCCACTCTCCATCTCCACTCTCTGTCTGCATCTCCCTCCCACTCTCTGTCTCCACGTCCCTGTCTGCATCTCCCTCCCACTCTCTGTCTCCACGTCCCTGTCTGCATCTCCCTCCCACTCTCTGTCTCCACGTCCCTGTCTGCATCTCCCTCCCACTCTCTGTCTCCACGTCCCTGTCTGCATCTCCCTCCCACTCTCTGTCAACATCTCTCTGTCTGCATCTCCGACCCACTCTCCATCTCCACGTCCCTGTCTGCATCTCCCTCCCAATCTCTGTCTCCATCTCTCTGTCTGCATCTCCCTCCCTCTCTCCATCTCCACCTCTCTGTCTGTATCTCCCTCCCTCTCTCCATCTCCATCTCTCTGTCTGCATCTCCCTCCCACTCTGTCTCCATCTCTCTGTCTGCATCTCCCTCCTACTCTCCATCTCCACGTCCCTGTCTGCATCTCCCTCCCACTCTCTGTCAACATCTCTCTGTCTGCATCTCCCTCCCACTCTCCATCTCCACGTCCCTGTCTGCATCTCCCTCCCAATCTCTGTCTCCATCTCTCTGTCTGCATCTCCCTCCCTCTCTCCATCTCCACCTCTCTGTCTGCATCTCCCTCCCTCTCTCCATCTCCACCTCTCTGTCTGCATCTCCCTCCCTCTCTCCATCTCCACCTCTCTGTCTGCATCTCCCTCCCTCTCTCCATCTCCATCTCTCTGTCTGCATCTCCCTCACCCTCTCCATCTCCACCTCTCTGTCTGCATCTCCCTCCCTCTCTCCATCTCCACCTCTCTGTCTGCATCTCCCTCCCCTCTCTCCATCTCCACCTCCCTGTCTGCATCTCCCTCACTCTCTCCATCTCCACGTCCCTGTCTGCATCTCCCTCCCTCTCTCCATCTCCATCTCACTGTCTGCATCTCCCTCCCTCTCTCCATCTCCACCTCTCTGTCTGCATCTCCCTCCCTCTCTCCATCTCCACCTCTCTGTCTGCATCTCCCTCCCTCTCTCCATCTCCACCTCTCTGTCTGCATCTCCCTCCCTCTCTCCATCTCCATCTCTCTGTCTGCATCTCCCTCCCTCTCTCCATCTCCACCTCTCTGTCTGCATCTCCCTCCCTCTCTCCATCTCCACGTCTCTGTCTGCATCTCCCTCCCTCTCTCCATCTCCACCTCTCTGTCTGCATCTCCCTCCCTCTCTCCATCTCCACGTCCCTGTCTGCATCTCCCTCCCTCTCTCCATCTCCACGTCCCTGTCTGCATCTCCCTCCCTCTCTCCACCTCTCTGTCTCTATCTCCCTCCCTCTCTCCATCTCCACGTCCCTGTCTGCATCTCCCTCCCTCTCTCTGTCTCCATCTCTCAATCTGCATCTCCCTCCCTCTCTCCATCTCCACCTCTCTGTCTGCATCTCCCTCCATCTCCACGTCCCTGTCTGCATCTCCCTCCCTCTCTCCATCTCCACTCTCTGTCTGTATCTCCCTCCCTCTCTCCATCTCCATCTCTCTGTCTGCATCTCCCTCCCACTCTCCATCTCCATCTCTCTGTCTGTATCTCCCTCCCTCTCTCCATCTCCACCTCTCTGTCTGCATCTCCCTCACTCTCTCCATCTCCACGTCCCTGTCTGCATCTCCCTCCCTCTCTCCATCTCCACCTCTCTGTCTGCATCTCCCTCCCTCTCTCCATCTCCATCTCTCAATCTGCATCTCCCTCCCTCTCTCCATCTCCACCTCTCTGTCTGCATCTCCCTCCCTCTCTCCATCTCCACCTCTCTGTCTGCATCTCCCTCCCCTCTCCATCTCCACTCTCTTTCTGTATCTCCATCCCTCTCTCCACCTCTCTGTCTGCATCTCCCTCCCCTCTCCATCTCCATCTCGCTGTATTCATCTCCCTCCCTCTGTCCATATCCATATCTGTCTCTCTCTATCTCATTCTCTCCGTCTTCATCTCTCCTCCTCCATACCTGTCTCTCTCTCTCTCTCTCTCCGTCTCAATCTCTCCATCTACATCTCTCTTTCTATATCTCTATCTCTCTCTCTCTCCCCATCTCCATTTCTGTCAATCGCTCCATCTACATCTCTCCATCTCTGTCTCTCTCTCACTCTCCCCGTCTCCATTTCTGTGTCTCAATCTCTCCATCTAGATCTCTCCATCTCTGTCTCTCACTCTCTCTCTCTCCCCATCTCTACGTCTCAATCTCTCTGTCTACACCTTTTCAGCTCTTTCTCTATCTCTCTCTCTGTCTCCATCTGTCCATCTCAACTTCTTGTTCTACACTTCTACATCTCTCCATTTCTTTCTCTATCTCTCTCTCCGTCTCCATTTCAATCTCTCTGTCTACACCTCTTCATCTCTTTCTCTATCTCTCTTCTCTTTCTCTCCATCTCCATCTCAACCTCTCTTTCCACGCTTCTACATCCCATCTCTTTCTCTATCCCTCTTTCCATTTCCATCTCTCCATCTCAATTGCTCCACCTACCTCTCTCCATCTCACTGTCTGCCTCATTCTCTACCTATTTCCATCTCGAACTGCCCCTCTTCATCTCTCTGTCTCAATCTCTCCATCTTCATCTCTGCATCTAGGTCTCTCTCTCTCTGTCTGTCTCTATGTCTCTCTGTCTCATTCTTTCATTCTCTCTCTCTCTGCCTCTCATCGTCTCTCTCTCTCTCTTCATCACTCTCAATCTTTCTCTTTCTCTCTGTTTCTCTCTTTCTGCCTGTTACTCTCTCGCTCTCCCTCTGTCTCTATCTGTCTCCCTCTATCTCTGTCTCTCCCTTCTCTCTCTATCTCTATCTCTCTCTGTCTCTTTCTCTCTCTCTTTGTCTGTCTCTCTGTCTTTCCCTCTCTCTGTCTCTCAATGCCTCACTCTATCTCTCTCTGTCTCCCTCTTTTTCCCTACATCCCTCTATCTCTTTCTGTCTCTTTCTCCCTCTCCCTCTCTCTCTCTGCCTCTCTCACTCCTTTAAGAAGCTCACTAAAACCTCCCTCTTTAACCGAGTTTTCAGTCTCCTGTCCCTAATATCCCCTCACGTGGCTGGGGATCAGACTGTGTTGGACGTTCACTCCCATGAAGCGTCTCAGGCTAAAGGTGCTATATGAATGTTTGTACTAAAGCAGAGCACCTCACGAGTTTCTACGCAATGCCAGGAACTCAATCCTCATACAAAAACAACACAGAACATCAAGGGAAAGATTAAATATATTCCAATCATTTTATTTCACTGTACACAAGGAATGCCATGGAGTTTATGATTCAGTCCACCCTGTACAATATCCCAACCATGTTCCTGTTGCTGAAATCCAACATCAGCCACTGAAGGCCTGAACACACCTCAGTGCTGTGGAAAAAAGAGAGCAACGTAAGTAACAGCGATCACATCCTAGAGTATATATTTCTATCTCCGACAGTGCGTCACTCCCTCAGTACTGACCCTCTGACAGTGCAGCACTCCCTCAGTACTGCCACCGGGGGGGAGTGTCAGCCTGGATTATGGAACTCAAATCCTAGAGTATATCCATCTCCCTCCGACAGTGCAGCACTCCCTCAGTACTGGCACCGGGGGGGAGTGTCGGCCTGGATTATGGACCTCAAACCCTAGAGTATATACATTTCCCTCTGACAGTGCAGCACTCCCTCAGTACTGCCACCGGGGGGGAGTGTCAGCCTGGATTATGGAGCTCAAATCCTAGAGTATATACATCTAC
>JANJGN010000942.1:122500-132500 GCA_026770705.1 Isurus oxyrinchus | reverse complement strand
CGACCCCTCACTCCCTCACCCCCACCCCCCGACCCACTCACCCCACCCCCACCCTCTCACCCCCATCCCCAACCCCCTCACCCCACCCCCACACTCTCACCACACCCTCACCCCTCACCCCCACCCTCACCCCCACCCTCACCCCTCACCCCCACCCTCACCCCTCACCCCCACCCTCACCCCTCACCCCCACCCTCACCCCCACCCCCGACCCCTCACCCCCACCCCCGACCCCCTCACCCCACCCCCACCCTCTCACCACACCCCCCACCCCCTCACCCCCACCCTCACCCCCACCCTCACCCCAACCCCTCACCCCCACCCTCACCCCCACCCTCACACTCACCCCCACCCTCACCCTCACCCCCACCCCCGACCCCCTCACCCCACCCCTCACCCCCACCCCCACCCCCACCCTCACACTCACCCCCACCCCCTCACCCCCACCCTCAAACTCACCCCCACTCTCACCCCCACCCTCACACTCACCCCCACCCCCTCATCCCCACCCTCACACTCACCCCCACCCTCACACTCACCCCCAACACCTCACCCCCGCCCTCACACTCACCCCCACCCTCACACTCACCCCCCACCCCCTCACCCCCCACCCTCACACCCACCCTCACACTCACCCCCACCCACTCACCCCCACCGTCACCCCCACCCTCACACTCACCCCCAACCCCTCACCCCCACCCTCACCCCCACACCCACCCTCTCACCCCCACCCTCACCCCCACCCCTGACACCCACACCCCGACCCCTCACCACAAACCCACCCCCACCCTCACACTCACCCCCACCCTCACACTCACCCCCGCCCTCACCACCACCCTCACCCCCACCCCTGACACCCACACCCCGACCCCTCACCACAAACCCACCCCCACCCTCACCCCCACCCTCACACTCACCCCCACCCCCCGACACCCACACCCCGACCCCTCACCACACCCCCACCCTCTCACCCCCACCCTCACACTCACCCTCACCCCCACCCTCACCCCCACCCACTCACCCCCACCCCCGACACCCACACCCCGACCCCTCACCACACCCCCACCCTCTCACCCCCACCCTCACACTCACCCCCACCCCCACCCCCACCCTCACCCCCCACCCCCTCACCCCCACCCCCGACACCCACACCCCGACACCTCACCACACCCCCCACCCTCACCCCTACCCTCAACCCCACCCTCTCACCCCCACCCTCACCCCCACCCTCACCCCTACCCTCACCCTCACCCCTACCCTCACCCCCACCCCCCGACACCCACACCCCGACCCCTCACCACACCCCCACCCTCACCCCTACACTCACCCTCACCCCTACCCTCACCCCCACCCTCTCACCCCCACCCTCACCCCCACCCTCACCCCCACCCTCACACTCACCCCCACCTTCACCCCCACCCTCACACTCACCCCCACCCTCACACTCACCCCCACCCCCTCACCCCCACCCTCACCCTCCCACTCACCCCCACCCCCCCACTCACCCCCAAACTCACCCCCACCCTCACCCTCACACTCACCCTCACCCCCACCCTCACACTCACCCCCTCACACTCACCCTCACCCCCACCCTCACCCCCACCCCCTCACTCCCACCCTCACCCCCACCCTCACCCCCACCCCCTCACTCCCACCCTCACCCCCACTCCCACCCTCACACTCACCCCCACCCCCTCACCCCCACCCTCACCCCCACCCTCACACTCACTCCCACCCTCACACTCACCCCCACTCCCTCACCCCCACCCTCACCCCCACCCTCACACTCACCCTCACCCCCTCACCCCCACACTCACCCCAAACCTCTCACCCCCACCCTCTCACCACAGCCCCACCCTCACCCCACCTTCACACTCACCCCCACCCTTACCCCCACCCTCACACTCACCCCCACCCTCACACACACACACACCCTCACACTCACCCCCACCCTCACCCCCGCCCTCACACACCCCCACCCTCACCCCCACCCTCACACTCACCCCCACCCTCACCCCCACCCTCACACTCACCCCCACCCTCACACACACCCTCACACTCACCCCCACCCTCTCACTCACCTCCACCCTCACCCCCCACCCTCACACCACAAATCCACCCTCACCCCCACCCTCTCTCCCCCACCCTCACCCCCACCCTCACCCCCACCCCCACCCTCACCCCCACCCTCTCACCCCCACCCCCGACACCCCCACCCTCACCCCCACCCCCGACACTCTGTGTCTAACTCTGTGCTGTACCTGTCCTGGGAGTGTTTGATGGGGACAGTGTAAGGGGAGCTTTACTCTATATTTATCCCCGTGCTGTACCTGTCCTGGGAGTGTTTGATGGGGACAGTGTAGAGGGAGATTTACTCTGTATCTAACCCCGTGCTGTACCTGTCCTGGGAGTGTTTGAAGGAGACAGTGTAGAGGGAGATTTACTCTGTATCTAACCCCGTGCTGTACCTGTCCTGGGAGTGCTTGTTGGGGACAGTGTAGAGGGAGATTTACTCTGTATCTAACCCCGTGCTGTACCTGTCCTGGGAGTGCTTCAAGGAGAGCTTGGAATATTCAAGAATGACAATGCTTTAATTCTCGGGTACTCACTCAGAGGTACAAAGAAATCTCTAAATTTTTGAACCAGGTTTGACCCTATAAGAATTAAATTGAAGTGTTAATCACATCAGCCCTGAGCATTATTGAACCCAACCTGATTGGGCCCAGACCGCTTTATTTTAACGTCCACAGCACACAATCCAGGTGGACCCAAATCCCATCCTGTTCACTCCCACTGTACACAATCACAATCACAAACCCCTTCCCGTTCACTCCCACTGTACACAATCCCAATGGACCCAAACCCCTTCCCGTTCACTCAAACTGCACACAATCCCAATCCCAAAACCCCTTCCCATTCACTCCCAATGTACACAATCCAAATACCAAACACCTTCTCGTTCACATCCCCACTGTACACAATCCCAATGGACCCAAACCTCTTCCCATTCACTCCACTGTACACAATCCCAATCCCAAACCCCTTCCCGTTCACTCCCACTGTACACAATCCCAATGGACCCAAACCCCTTCCTGTTCACTCACACTGTACACAATCCCAATCCCAAACCCCTTCCCCGTTCACTCCCACTGTACACAATCCCAATGGACCCAAACCCCTTCCCGTTCACTCCCCACTGTACACAATCCCAATCCCAAACCCCTTCCCATTCACTCACACTGTACGCAATCCCAATCCCCTTCCCGTTCACTCCCACTGTACACAATCCCAATGGATCCAAACCCCTTCCCGTTCACCTCCCACTGTACACAATCCCAATCCCAAACACCTTCCCGTTCACTCCCACTGTACACAATCCCAATCCCAAACCCCTTCCCGTTCACTCCCACTGTACACAATCCCAATCCCAAATCCCTTCCCCTTCACTCCCACTGTCCACAATCCCAATCACAAACCCCTTCCGCTTCACTCCCACTGTACACCATCCCAATCCCAAACCCCCTTCCCGTTCACTCCCACTGTATACAATCCCAATCGACCCAAATCACTTACCGTTCGATCCGACTGTTCACAATCCCAATCCCAAAGCCCTTCCCGTTCACTCCCACTGTACACAATCCCAATGGACCCAAACCCCCTTCCCGTTCACTCCCACTGTACACAATCCCAATCCCAAACCCCTTCCCGTTCACTCCCACTGTACACAATCCCAATGGACCCAAACCCCTTCCCGTTCACTTCCACCGTACACAATCCCAATGGACCCAAACCCCTTCCCGTTCACTCCCACTGTACACAATCCCAATCCCAAACCCCCTTCCCGTTCACTCCCACTGTACACAATCCCAATCGACCGAAACCCCTTCCTGTTCACCTTCCCACTGTACACAATCCGAATCGCAAACCCCTTCCCGTTCACTCCCACTGTACACAATCCCAATCCCAAACCCCTTCCCGTTCACTCCCACAGTACACAATCCCAATCCCAAACCCCTTCCCGTCTCACTCCCACTGTACACAATCTCTATAGAACCAAACCCATTCCCGTTCACTCCCACTGTACACAATCCCAATGGAACCAAACCCCTTCCCGTTCACTCCCACTGCACACAATCCCAATCCCAAACACCTTCCCATTCACTCCCACTTACACAATCCCAATGGACCCAAACCCCTTCCCGTTCACTCCCACTCTACACAATCCCACTGGACACAAATCTCTTCCCCATCACTCCCAATGAAAACAATCCCAATGGGCCCAAACCCCTTCCCGTTCACTCCCACTGTACACTTCCCAATGGAACAAAACCCCTTCCCGTTCAGTCCCATTGTCCTCAATCCCAATGGACCCAAACCCCTTCCCGTTCAACCCTACTGTACACAAGCCCAATCCGAAACCCCTTCCTGTTCACCTCCCACTGTACACAATCTCAATGGACCCAAACCCCTTCCTGTTCACTCCCACTGTACACAATCCCAATGGACCCAAACCCCTTCCCATTCACTCCCACTGTACACAATCCCAATCCCAAACCCCTTCCCATTCACTCCCACTATACACAATCCCAATCCCAAACCCCTTCCCGTTCACTCCCACTGTACACAATCCCAATGGACCCAAATCCCTTACCATTCCGTCCCACTGTACATAATTCCAATCCCCTTCCCGTTCACTCTCACTGTACACAATCCAATGGACCCAAACCCCTTCCTGTTCCCTCCCACCGTACACAATCCCAATGGACCCAAACCCCTTCCCATTCACTCCCACTGTACACAATCCCAATCCCAAACCCCTTCCCATTCACTCCCACTGTACACAATCCCCATGGACCCAAACCCCTTCCTATTCACTCCCACTGTATACAATCCGAATGGATCCAAAACCCTTCCCACTTTCTCCCACTGTACAGAATCCCAATGGACCCAAACCCCATCCCATTCACTCCCACTGTACACAATCCCAATGGACCCAAATCCCTTCCCATTCACTCCCACTGTATACAATCCCAATGGACCCAAACCCCTTCCCACTTTATCCCACTATACACAATCCCAATGGACCCAAACCCCTTCCTGTTCACTCCCACTGTACACAATCCCAATGGACCCAAACCTCTTCCCATTCACTCCCACTGTACACAATCCCAATCCCAAACCCCTTCCCGTTCACTCCCACTGTACACAATCCCAATGGACCCAAACCCCTTCCTGTTCACTCACACTGTACACAATCCCAATCCCAAACCCCTTCCCGTTCACTCCCACTGTACACAATCCCAATGGACCCAAACCCCTTCCCGTTCACTCCCACTGTACACAATCCCAATCCCAAACCCCTTCCCATTCACTCACACTGTACGCAATCCCAATCCCCTTCCCGTTCACTAATCCCAATGGATCCAAACCCCTTCCCGTTCACTCCCACTGTACACAATCCCAATCCCAAACACCTTCCCGTTCACTCCCACTGTACACAATCCCAATCCCAAACCCCTTCCCGTTCACTCCCACTGTACACAATCCCAATCCCAAATCCCTTCCCCTTCACTCCCACTGTCCACAATCCCAATCACAAACCCCTTCCGCTTCACTCCCACTGTACACAATCCCAATCCCAAACCCCTTCCCGTTCACTCCCACTGTACACAATCCCAATCGACCCAAATCACTTACCGTTCGATCCGACTGTTCACAATCCCAATCCCAAAGCCCTTCCCGTTCACTCCCACTGTACACAATCCCAATGGACCCAAACCCCTTCCCGTTCACTCCCACTGTACACAATCCCAATCCCAAACCCCTTCCCGTTCACTCCCACTGTACACAATCCCAATGGACCCAAACCCCTTCCCGTTCACTTCCACCGTACACAATCCCAATGGACCCAAACCCCTTCCCATTCACTCCCACTCTACAGAAACACAATGGACCCAAACCCTTTCATGTTCCCTCCCACAGTATACAGTCCCACTGGATCCAAACCCTTTCCCATTCACTCCCACTCTACACAATCCCGATGGACCCGAACACCTTCCCATTCACTCCCACTGTACACAATCCCAATCCCAAACCCCTTCCCGTTCACTCCCACTGTACACAATCCCAATGGACCCGAACACCTTCCCATTCACTCCCACTGTACACAATCCCAATCCCAAACCCCTTCCCGTTCACTCCCACTGTATACAGTCCCAATGGACCCAAAACCCTTCCCATTCACTCCCACTGTATACAATCCCAATGGACCCAAACCCCTTCCCTTTCACTCCCACTGTACACAATCCCAATGGACCCAAACCCCTTCCTGTTCACTCCCACTGTACACAATCCCAATGGACCCAAACCTCTTCCCGTTCACTCCCACTGTACACAATCCCAATCCCAAACCCCTTCCCGTTCACTCCCACTGTACACAATCCCAATGGACAAAAACCCCTTCCCATTCACTCCCACTGTACACAATCCCAATGGACCCAAACCGCTTCCCTTTCACTCCCACTGTACACAATCCCAATGGACCCAAACCCTTCCCTTTCACTCCCACTGTACACAATCCCAATCCCAAACCCCTTCCCGTTCACTCCCACTGTACACAATCCCAATGGACCCAAACCCTTCCTGTTCACACCCACTGTACACAATCCCAATGGAATCAAACCCCTTCCCATTCACTCCCAATGTACACAATCCCAATGGACCCAAACCACTTCCCGTTCACTCCCACTGTACACAATCCCAATCCCAAACCCCTTCCCATTCACTTCCAATGTACACAATCCCAATGGACCCAAATCCCTTCCCATTCACTCCCACTGTACACAATCCCAATGGACCCAAACATCTTCCCGTTCAACCCTTTTGTACACAATCCCAATGGACCCAAATCCCTTACCATTCCGTCCCACTGTACATAATTCCAATCCCCTTCCCGTTCACTCTCACTGTACACAATCCAATGGACCCAAACCCCTTCCTGTTCCCTCCCACCGTACACAATCCCAATGGACCCAAACCCCTTCTCATTCACTCCCACTGTACACAATCCCAATCCCAAACCCCTTCCCATTCACTCCCACTGTACACAATCCCCCCCCATGGACCCAAACCCCTTCCTATTCACTCCCACTGTATACAATCCGAATGGATCCAAAACCCTTCCCACTTTCTCCCACTGTACAGAATCCCAATGGACCCAAACCCCATCCCATTCACTCCCACTGTACACAATCCCAATGGACCCAAATCCCTTCCCATTCACTCCCACTGTATACAATCCCAATGGACCCAAACCCCTTCCCACTTTATCCCACTATACACAATCCCAATGGACCCAAACCCCTTCCTGTTCACTCCCACTGTACACAATCCCAATGGATACAAACCCCTTCCTGTTCAGTCCCACTGTACACAATCCCAATCCCAAACCCCTTCCCGGTCTCTCCCACTGTACACAATCCCAATGGAACCAAACCTCTTCCCGTTCAACCCGACTGTACACAATGCCAATGAACCCAATTCCCTTCCCATTCCGTCCCACTGTACATAATCCCAATTGTCCAATCCCCTTCCCGTTCACTCTCACTGTACACAATCCCAATGGACCCAAACCCCTTCCTGTTCCCTCCCATCATACACAATCCCAATGGACCCAAACCCCTTCCCATTCACTCCCACTTACACAATCCCAATGGACCCAAACCCCTTCCCTTTCACTCCCACTGTACACAATCCCAATGGACCCAAAGCCCTTCCCGTTCACCTCCCACTGCACACAATCCCAATGGACTCAAACCCCTTCCCATTCACTCCCACTGTACACAATCCCAATGGACCCAAACCCCTTCCCGTTCACTCCCACTGTACACAATCCCAATCCCAAACCCCTTCCCGTTCACCTCCCACTGTACACAATCCCAATGGACCCAAACCCCTTCCCGTTCACTCCCACTGTACACAATCCCAATCCCAAACCCCTTCCCGTTCACTCCCACTGTACACAATCCCAATGGACCCAAACCCCTTCTTATTCACTCCCACTCTACACAATCCCAATGGACCCAAACCCCTTCCCATTCACTCCCACTGTACACAATCCCAATCCCAAACCCCTTCCCATTCACTCCCACTATACACAATCCCAATCCCAAACAACTTCCCGTTCACTCCCACTGTACACAATCCCAATCCCAAACCTCTTCCCGTTCACTCCCACTGTACACAATCCCAATGGACCCAAACCCCTTCCCGTTCACTCCCACTGTACACAATCACAATGGATCCAAACCCCTTCCCGTTCACTCCCACTGTACACAATCCCAATGGATCCAAACCCCTTCCCGTTCACCCCCACTGTACACAATGCCAATCCCAAACCCCTTCCCATTCACTCCCACTGTACACAATCCCAATCCCAAACCCCTTCCCGTTCACTCCCACTGTACACAATCCCAACGCAGCAAAACACCTTTCCATTCCCTCAGATATCAGTGAATTTGAACATACCCGAATCTTTTCCTGTTCAATCATATAGGGTTAGTCTTTCTGTAGTGTTTACTCATAGCGATTGGTTGTGGTTTGGTTGAGGGTTTTGTTTCACTTTGATTTTGGCGTTGGGTTAAGATGTGTGTGTGAAAGCTTGTATTAATTTTAGGGTTTGATTTGCTTTTCATCTTGGGGTTAGCGTTAAGGTTTGGCTTTGTTTCTGGATTAGAGTTTGAGTTCCCGTTTGGGATATGTTGGGGACTTGCTTTGGCAGGGGGCTGTGGGATTCATTTTGAGGGTAGGGATGGTGTCTGGCTCTGTTGGTGAGTCTGTGTGTCTGGGTGTGGTGTTGGGTGTTGGGGTGTGTCTCTGTTGGTGAGTCTCTGTGTCTGGGTGTGGTGTTGGGTGTTGGGATGTGTCTCTGTTGGTGAGTCTCTGTGTCTGGGTGTGGTGTTGGGTGTTGTGGTGTGTCTCTGTTGGTGAGTCTCTGTGTCTGGGTGTGGTGTTGGGTGTTGGGGTCTGGCTCTGTTGGTGAGTCTGTGTGTCTGGGTGTGGTGTTGGGTGTTGGGATGTGTCTCTGTTGGTGAGTCTCTGTGTCTGGGTGTGGTGTTGGGTGTTGTGGTGTGTCTCTGTTGGTGAGTCTCTGTGTCTGGGTGTGGTGTTGGGTGTTGGGGTGTGTCTCTGTTGGTGAGTCTCTGTGTCTGGGTGTGGTGTTGGGTGTTGGGGTGTGTCTCTGTTGGTGAGTCTCTGTGTCTGGGTGTGGTGTTGGGTGTTGGGGTGTGTCTCTGTTGGTGAGTCTCTGTGTCTGGGTGTGGTGTTGTTTATGGGGTGTGTCTCTGTTGGTGAGTCTGTGTGTCTGGGTGTGGTGTTGGGTGTTGGGGTGTGTCTCTGTTGGTGAGTCTCTGTGTCTGGGTGTGGTGTTGTTTATGGGGTGTGTCTCTGTTGGTGAGTCTCTGTGTCTGGGTGTGGTGTTGGGTGTTGGGGTGTGTCTCTGTTGGTGAGTCTCTGTGTCTGGGTGTGGTGTTGGGTGTTGGGGTGTGTCTCTGTTGGTGAGTCTCTGTGTCTGGGTGTGGTGTTGGGTGTTGGGGTGTGTCTCTGTTGGTGAGTCTCTGTGTCTGGGTGTGGTGTTGGGTGTTGGGGTGTGTCTCTGTTGGTGAATCTCAGTGTCTGGGTGTGGTGTTGGGTGTTGGGATGTGTCTCTGTTGGTGAGTCTGTGTGTCTGGGTGTGGTGTTGTTTATGGGGTGTGTCTCTGTTGGTGAATCTCAGTGTCTGGGTGTGGTGTTGGGTGTTGGGGTGTGTCTCTGTTGGTGAGTCTCTGTCTGGGTGTGGTGTTGGGTGTTGGGATGTGTCTCTGTTGGTGAGTCTCTGTGTCTGGGTGTGGTGTTGGGTGTTGGGGTGTGTCTCTGTTGGTGAGTCTCTGTCTGGGTGTGGTGTTGGGTGTTGGGATGTGTCTCTGTTGGTGAGTCTCTGTGTCTGGGTGTGGTGTTGGGTGTT
>JANJGN010000942.1:0-117500 GCA_026770705.1 Isurus oxyrinchus | reverse complement strand
GAGTTCCAGGATTTTGTCCGTGTGGTGTAGGTACACCCACTGCGCTGTTAGGGAGGGAGTTCCAGGATTTTGTCCGTGTGGTGTAGGTACACCCACGCCGCTGTTAGGGAGTTCCAGGATTTTGTCCGTGTGGTGTAGGTACACCCACGGCGCTGTTAGGGAGGGAGTTCCAGGATTTTGTCCATGTGGTGTAGGTACACCCACGACGCTGTTAGGGAGGGAGTTCCAGGATTTTGTCCGTGTGGTGTAGGGACACCCACGGCGCTGTTAGGGAGGGAGTTCCAGGATTTTGACCCAGCGACACTGAAGGAACGGCCGATATATTTCCAAGTCAGGATGGTGAGTGGTTTGGAGGGGAACTTCCAGGTGGTGGTGTTCCCATGTGTCTGCTGCCCTTGTCCTTCTAGATGGTGGTGGTCGTGGGTTTGGAAGGTGCTGTCGAAGGAGCCTTGGTGAGTTGCTGCAGTGCATCTTGTAGATGGTACACACGCTGCTGCTACTGTGCGTCGGTGGTGGAGGGAGTGAATGTTTGTGGATGGGTGCTGATCAAGCGGGGCTGCTTTGTCCTGGACGGTGTCGAGCTTCTTGAGTGTTGTGGGAGCTGCAACTCATCCAGGCAATTGGGGAGTATCCCATCACACTCCTGACTTGTGCCTTGTAGATGGTGGACAGGCTTTGGGAGGAGTCAGGAGGTGAGTGACTCTCCGCAGGATTCCCAGCCTCTGACCTGCTCTTGTAGCCACAGCGTTTATATGGCTGGTCCCAGTTCAGTGTCTGGTCAATGGTAACCCCCAGGATGTTGACAGTGGCGGATTCAGTGAGGGTAATGCCCATTGAAGGTCAAGGGGGCGATGGTTGGATTCTCTCTTGTTGGAGATGGTCAGTGCCAGGCACTTGTGTGGTGTGAATGTTACTCACCACTTGTCAGCCCTGAGCCTGGATATTGTCCAGGTCTTGCTGCATTGGGACATGGGGCTGCTTCAGTATCTGAGGAGTCGGGAATGGTGCTGAACATTGTGCAACCATCAGCGAACATCCCCACTCCTGACCTTATGATGGAAGGAAGGTCATTGATGAAGCAGCTGAAGGTGGTTGGGCCGAGGACACTAACCCTGAGGGACTCCTGCAGTGATGTCCTGGAGCTGAGATGACTGACCTCCAACCACCACAACCATCTTCCTTTGCGCTGGGTGTGACTCCAACCAGCAGAGAGTTTTCCCCTGATTCCCACTGACTCCAGTGTTGCTGGAGGCTCCTTGATGCCAAACGCGGGTCAAATGCTGCCTCGATGTCAAGGGCAGTCACTCTCCCCTCACCTCGGGAGCTCAGCTCTTGTGTCCATGTTTGTACCGAGGCTGGAATGGGGTCAGGAGCTGGGTGACCCTGGCGGAACCCAAACTGGGCATCAGTGAGCAGGTTATTGCTAAGTAAGTGCCGCTTGATATCACTGTTGATGCCCCTTCCTTTACTTTACTGATGATGGAGAGTAGACTGATGGGGAGGTGATTGTCCAGGTTGGATTTGTCCTGCTTTTTGTGTACAGGACATACCTGGGCAATGTCCCACACTGCCGGGTAGATGCCAGTGTTGTAGCTGTACTGGAACAGCTTGGCTAGGGGCACGGCCAGTTCTGGAGCACAAGTCTTCAGTACTATTGCCGGAATATTGTCAGGGCCCAGAGCCTTTGCCGTATCCAGTGCCTCCAGCCATTTCTTGACATCACGTGGGTGAATCGAATCGGCTGGAGACTGGCCTGTGTGATGCAGGGGACCTCCGGAGGAGGCCGAGATTGGATCATCCATTCGGCACTTCTGGCTGAAGATTGTAGCGAATGCTTCAGCCTTTATCTTTTGCACTGATGTGCTGGGCTCCCCCATCATTGAGGATGGGGATATCTGTGGAGCCTCTTCCTCCAGTGAGTTGTTTAATTGTCCACCACCATTCACGACTGGATGCAGCAGGACTGCAGAGCTCAGATCTGACCCGTTGGTTGTGGGATCGCTTAGCTCTGTCCATCTCTTGCTGCTTATGCTGTTTGGCACGCAATTAGTCCTGTGTTGTAGCTTCACCAGGTCAACACCTCATGTTTAGGTGTGCCTGGTGCTGCTCCTGGCATGTCCTCCTGCACTCTTCACTGAACCAGGGTTGGCCCCCTGGCTGGATGGTAATGGTAGGGTGGGGGATATGCTGGGCCATGAGGTTACAGATTGTGTTCGAGTACAATTCTGCTGTTGCTGATGGCCCACAGCACCTCATGGATGCCCAGCCTTGAGTTGCTAGATCTGTTCGAAATCTATCCCATTTAGCACAGTGGTAGTGTCACACAACACAATGGAGGGTATCCTCAAGGTGAAGCCGGGACTTTGTCTCCACAGTGACTGTGCGGTGGTCACTCCCAGCGATACAGTCATGGACAGATGCATCTGTGACAGGCAGGTTGGTGAGGATGAGGTCAAGTATGTACTTCCCTCTTGTTGGTTCCCTCACCACCTGCCGCAGACCCAGTCTAGCAGCTATGTCCTTTAGGACACGGCCAGCTCGGTCAGTAGTGGTGCTACCGAGCCGCTCTTGGTGATGGACGTTGAAGTCCCCCCACCCAGAGGAAATTCTGAGCCCTTACCACCCTCAGTACTTCCTCCAAGTGGTGTTCGACATGGAGGAGACACTGATCCATCAGCTGAGGGAGGGTGGTATGTGGTAACCGGGAGGTTTCCTTGCCCACGTTTGACCTGAAGCCACGAGACTTCATGAGGTCCGGAGTCGATGTTTGTGGACTCCCAGGGCACTTTCCTCCCGACTGTATACCACTGTGTCACCACCGCTGCTGGGTGTGTCCTGCTGGTGGGACAGGACATACCCAGGGATGGTGCTGGTGGAGTCTGGGACATTGTCTGTAAGGGAGGATTCCGTGAGGATGACTATGTCAGGATGTTGCTTGACTAGTTGGTGAGAGAACACTCTCCCAATTTCGGCACAAGCCCCTGATGTTAGTAAGGAGGAGTTTGCAGGGTCAACAGGGGTTGAGACTGCCAGTGTTGTTTCTGGTGTCTAATTTGATGCCGGGCGGTACGTCTCTCTCTCTCTCTTTCTGTTGCTCTCTCTCTCTCGCTGTCTATCTCTGTCTTTCCTTCTCTCTATCGCTCTCTCTCTCTGTCTCTCTTCTCTCTGTCACTCTCTCTCTCTCTCTGTCTCTCTTCTCTCTGTCACTCTCTCTCTCTCTCTGTCTCTCTTCTCTCCGTCACTCTCTCTCTCTCTGTCTCTCTTCTCTCCGTCACTCTCTCTCTCTCTGTCTCTCTTCTCTCCGTCACTCTCTCTCTCTCTGTCTCTCTTCTCTCCGTCACTCTCTCTCTCTCTGTATCTCTTCTCTCCGTCACTCTCTCTCTCACTGTCTATCTCTCTCTCTCCTGGTCTCTCTCTCTCTTTCCTTCTCACTTTCTCTGTCTCTCTGTCTCTCTCTCTCTCTGTCTCTCTTCTCTCCGTCACTCTCTCTCTCTCTCTGCCTCTCTTCTCTCCGTCACTCTCTCTCTCTCTCTGCCTCTCTTCTCTCCGTCACTCTCTCTCTCTCTGCCTCTCTTCTCTCCGTCACTCTCTCTCTCTCTCTGCCTCTCTTCTCTCCGTCACTCTCTCTCTCTCTGCCTCTCTTCTCTCCGTCACTCTCTCTCTCTCTGTCTCTCTTCTCTCCGTCACTCTCTCTCTCTCTGCCTCTCTTCTCTCCGTCACTCTCTCTCTCTCTCTGCCTCTCTTCTCTCCGTACTCTCTCTCTCTCTGCCTCTCTTCTCTCCGTCACTCTCTCTCTCTCTGCCTCTCTTCTCTCCGTCACTCTCTCTCTCTCTCTCTCACTGTCTATCTCTCTCTCTCCTGGTCTCTCTCTCTCTTTCCTTCTCACTTTCTCTGTCTCTCTCTCTCCTAGTCTCTCTTTCTCTCTTGCCCTCTCTCTGTCTTTCTCTCTCCATGTCTACTTCTCTCTCTCTCTCTCTCCCTCTTTGTCTCTCTTCTTTCTTTCACTCTCTCTCTCTCGCTGTCTATCTCTCTCTCCCTTTCCTTCTCCCTGTCTCTTTCTCTCTCCATGTCTACTTCTCTTTCTCGCTCTCTTTCTCTCCATCTCTCTCCCTCTTACTCCCACACATTCTCTCCCTCCCTGCCCAGCTGGGATTGTATGGGCACGCAGAACATAACACACCATCTCACAAACTGATACAGCAACAGGAGGAGGCCATTCAGCCCCTCAATCCCCTGCCAGCCCTGTGAGAGGGATCCAATTCAACCCCCACCCTCCCCGTCTCCCCCATCTCCCCTGTCAACGTTTCCCTTGCGAGCATTTATCCGATTCCTCCTTTTTGAAAATGCTGATTGAATCTGCTTCTGACGCGCTTTCTGGCAGCGCCTTCCAGATCACGCCCACTCCCCATGTTTAAAACTAAACCTTTCCCCCTCTCCTCCCCCCTCACCCCCACCCCCGTCTTATCCTGATCGCCCTCAATCTGCGTGCCCCTCTGGTTCCCGACCCTCCTATCACCGGAGACAGTTTCTCCTCAGTGACCCACCCAGCGCAGACCCGTTCGATTCCGAACGCCTCGATTCAATCTCCCCCTTAACCTTCTCCACTTCCAAGGAGAACGAGGACCCCCGGCTCCTCCCAGGCTCTCTCCACGCGGGCTGAAGTCCCTCGTCCCCCCTCCCTCCCCCTGGGGGGGGACCATTCTGGGAAATCTCCTCCTCTCTCTGAGACCTCGATAGTCCCTCCAAAAATAATGGTGACCACACCAGGATAAGACATTCCAGTTGAGACTGAGTCAGTATTTTATGAAGGAGTATAAAATCCTTGACTTTTTATTGGATTCCCTGATTAATAAAAATCAAAATTCTGTATGTTCACTGTAACGTGAATGTTAGCGCCACACAAGTGCCAGGCACCGACCATCTCCAACAAGAGAGAATCCAACCATCGCCCCCTTGACGTTCAATGGGCATTACCCTCACTGAATCCCCCACTGTCAACATCCTGGGGGTTACCATGGACCAGAAACTGAACTGGGACCAGCCATATAAACACTGTGGCTACAAGAGCAGGTCAGAGGCTGGGAATCCTGCAGAGAGTCACTCACCTCCTGACTCCCCCAAAGCCTGTCCACCATCTACAAGGCACAAGTCAGGAGTGTGATGGGATACTCCCCACTTGCCTGGATGAGTTGCAGCTCCCACAACACTCAAGAAGCTCGACACCGTCCAGGACAAAGCAGCCCCGCTTGATCGGTACCCCATCCACAAACATTCACTCCCTCCACCACCGACGCACAGTAGCAGCAGTGTGTGTACCATCTACAAGATGCACTGCAGGAATTCACCAAGGCTCCTTCGCCAGCACCTTCCAAACCCACGACCACTACCATCTAGAAGGACAAGGGCAGCAGACACATGGGGACACCACCACCTGGAAGTTGCCCTCCAAGTCACTCACCATCCTGACTTGGAAATATATCGGCCGTTCTTTCACTGTCGCTGGGTCAAAATCCTGGAACTCCCTCCCTAACAGCGCCGTGGGTGTACCTACACCACACGGACAAAATCCTGGAACTCCCTCCCTAACAGCGCCGTGGGTGTACCTACACCACACGGGACAAAATCCTGGAACTCCCTCCCTAACAGCCCTGTGGGTGTACCTACACCACACGGACAAAATCCTGGAATTCCCTCCCTAACAGCACCGTGGGTGTACCTAACCCACACAGACAAAATCCGGGAACTCCCTCCCTAACAGCCCTGTGGGTGTACCTACACCACACGGACAAAATCCTGGAATTCCCTCCCTAACAGCGTCGTGGGTGTACCTACACCACACGGACAAAATCCTGGAACTCCCTCCCAAACAGCACCGTGGGTGTACCTACCCCACACAGACAAAATCCGGGAACTCCCTCCCTAACAGCGCCGTGGGTGTACCTACACCACACGGACAAAATCCTGGAATTCCCTCCCTAACAGCACTGTGGGTGTACCTACACCACACGGACAAAATCCTGGAACTCCCTCCCTAACAGCACCGTGGGTGTACCTACACCACAGGGACAAAATCCTGGAACTCCCTCCCTAACAGCGCCGTGGGTGTACCTACACCACAGGAACAAAATCCTGGAACTCCCTCCCTAACAGCACCGTGGGTGTACCTACACCACACTGACAAAATCCTGGAACTCCCTCCCTAACAGCACTGTGGGTGTACCTACACCACAGGGACAAAATCCTGGAATGCCCTCCCTAACAGCGCCGTGGGTGTACCTACACCACATGGACAAAATCCTGGAACTCCCTCCCTAACAGCGCCGTGGGTGTACCTACAGCACAGGGACAAAATCCTGGAACTCCCTCCGTAACAGCACCGTGGGTGTACCTACACCACATAAACAAAATCCTGGAACTCCCTCCCTAACAGCGCCGTGGGTGTACCTACACCACACTGACAAAATCCTGGAACTCCTTCCCTAACAGCGCCGTGGGTGTACCTACACCACATGGGACAAAATCCTGGAACTCCCTCCCTAACAGCGCCGTGGGTGTACCTACACCACACGGACAAAATCCTGGAACCCCCTCCCTAACAGCGCCGTGGGTGTACCTACACCACACGGACAGAATCCTGGAACTCCCTCCCTAACAGCACTGTGGGTGTACCTACACCACACTGACAAAATCCTGGAACTCCCTCCCTAACAGCACTGTGGGTGTACCTACACCACACGGACAAAATCCTGGAACTCCCTCCCTAACAGCGCCGTGGGTGTACCTACACCACATGGACAAAATCCTGGAACTCCCTCCCTAACAGCGCCGTGGGTGTACCTACACCACACGGGACAAAATCCTGGAACTCCCTCCCTAACAGCGCCGTGGGTGTACCTACACCACAGGGACTGTAACGGTTCAAGAAGGCGGCTTCACCCCCACCTTTTCAAGGGGCAATTGGGAATGGGCAGTAAGTGCTGACCCAGCCAGCGACACCCACATCCTGTGAAAGACAGCCTCCTAGGGTAGCGCACAGCCCCATGAGAGGCTGGTGTGCAGTGATCTTAACACACCCCAACACAAGAACAACTTGCTCCTTTATTGAAGCAAACATATACACAGGAAATTGAGAGAGATAAAATTCAGCAAATCTCCGCGAATCCTTCAGGGCACACGATGGACTGAGGGAACATCTGAATGGTGGAGACGGTATTCATCTCTGTGAAGAGAGAGAGCGAGAGAGAATCAGACACAGCGACTGTCAGCGATGGTTAAAGAATGCCACGGTCCCAGGAACAAGCCTCTGCAGGGAGCAGGGAAAAGCAGGTGCATGTATAGGGTGAGGGGACTCATAAAAACTTTCACAGGGTGGAGAGCAAATCTAAATTTTCAAAGAGAGACATGGAACGGAGAGAATGCAGCTGTGTATGTAATAAAGAATAGCAGACAGTGTATATTATAGAGAATACCAGACAGTGTATATTATAGAGAATAGCAGACAGTGTATATTATAGAGAATAGCAGTCCCTGTGTATATTATAGAGAATAGAAGACAGTGTATATTATAGAGAATAGCAGTCCCTGTGTATATTATAGAGAATAGCAGACAGTGTATATTATAGAGAATAGCAGCCCCTGTGTATATTATAGAGAATAGCAGTCCCTGTGTATATTATAGAGAATAGCAGCCCCTGTGTTTATTATAGAGAATAGCAGTCCCTGTGTATATTATAGAGAATAGCAGTCACTGTGTATATTATAGAGAATAGCAGCCCCTGTGTATATTATAGAGAATAGCAGTCCCTGTGTATATTATAGAGAATAGCAGCCCCTGTGTATATTATAGAGAATAGCAGTCCCTGTGAATATTATAGAGAATAGCAGTCACTGTGTATATTATAGAGAATAGCAGACAGTGTATATTATAGAGAATAGCAGCCCCTGTGTATATTATAGAGAATAGCAGTCCCTGTGTACATTATAGAGAATAGCTGTCACTGTGTATATTATAGAGAATAGCAGTCCCTGTGTATATTATAGAGAATAGCAGCCCCTGTGTATATTATAGAGAATAGCAGCACCTCTGTGTATTATAGAGAATAACAGCCCCTGTGTATATTATAGAGAATAGCAGTCCCTGTGTATATTATAGAGAATAGCAGCCCCTGTGTATATTATAGAGAATAGCAGTCCCTGTGTATATTATAGAGAATAGCAGTCACTGTGTATATTATAGAGAATAGCAGTCACTGTGTATATTATAGAGAATAGCAGTCCCTGTGTATATTATATAGAATATCAGTCCCTGTGTATATTATAGAGAATAGCAGTCCCTGTGTATATTATAGAGAATAGCAGTCCCTGTGTATATTATAGAGAATGACAGCCCCAGTGTATATTACAGAGAATAGCAGTCCCTGAGTATATTACTGAGAATAGCAGACAGTGTATATTATAGAGAATAGCAGTCCCTGTGTTTATTATAGAGAATAGCAGTCACTGTGTATATTATAGAGAATAGCAGTCCCTGTGTATATTATAGAGAATAGCAGTCCCTGTGTATAATATAGAGAATAGCAGTCACTGTGTATATTATAGAGAATAGCAGTCCCTGTGTATATTATAGAGAATGACAGCCCCAGTGTATATTACAGAGAATAGCAGTCCCTGTGTATATTATAGAGAATAGCAGACACTGTGTATATTATAGAGAATAGCAGTCCCTCTGTATGTTATAGAGAATAGCAGCCCCTGTGTATATTATAGAGAATAGCAGTCACTGTGTATATTATAGAGAATAGCAGACAGTGTATATTATAGAGAATAGCAGCCCCTGTGTATATTATAGAGAATAGCAGTCCCTGTGTACATTATAGAGAATAGCTGTCACTGTGTATATTATAGAGAATAGCAGTCCCTGTGTATATTATAGAGAATAGCAGCCCCTGTGTATATTATAGAGAATAGCAGCACCTCTGTGTATTATAGAGAATAACAGCCCCTGTGTATATTATAGAGAATAGCAGTCCCTGTGTATATTATAGAGAATAGCAGCCCCTGTGTATATTATAGAGAATAGCAGTCCCTGTGTATATTATAGAGAATAGCAGTCACTGTGTATATTATAGAGAATAGCAGTCACTGTGTATATTATAGAGAATAGCAGTCCCTGTGTATATTATATAGAATATCAGTCCCTGTGTATATTATAGAGAATAGCAGTCCCTGTGTATATTATAGAGAATAGCAGTCCCTGTGTATATTATAGAGAATGACAGCCCCAGTGTATATTACAGAGAATAGCAGTCCCTGAGTATATTACTGAGAATAGCAGACAGTGTATATTATAGAGAATAGCAGTCCCTGTGTTTATTATAGAGAATAGCAGTCACTGTGTATGTTATAGAGAATAGCAGTCCCTGTGTATATTATAGAGAATAGCAGTCCCTGTGTATAATATAGAGAATAGCAGTCACTGTGTATATTATAGAGAATAGCAGTCCCTGTGTATATTATAGAGAATGACAGCCCCAGTGTATATTACAGAGAATAGCAGTCCCTGTGTATATTATAGAGAATAGCAGACACTGTGTATATTATAGAGAATAGCAGTCCCTCTGTATGTTATAGAGAATAGCAGCCCCTGTGTATATTATAGAGAATAGCAGTCCCTGTGTATAATATAGAGAATAGCAGTCCCTGTGTATGTTATAGAGAATAGCAGTCCCTGTGTATATTATAGAGAATAGCAGCCCCTGTGTATATTATAGAGAATAGCAGTCCCTGTGTATATTATAGAGAATAGCAGTCCCTGTGTATATTATAGAGAATAACAGTCCCTGTGTATATTGTAGAGAATAGCAGCCCCTGTGTATATTATAGAGAATAGCAGTCCCTGTGTATATTATAGAGAATAGCAGTCCCTGTGTATATTATAGAGAATAGCAGTCACTGTGTATATTATAGAGAATAGCAGTCCCTGTGTATATTATAGAGAATGACAGCCCCAGTGTATATTACAGAGAATAGCAGTCCCTGTGTATATTATAGAGAATAGCAGACACTGTGTATATTATAGAGAATAACAGTCCCTGTGTATATTATAGAGAATAGCAGTCCCTGTGTATATTATAGAGAATAGCAGTCCCTCTGTATGTTATAGAGAATAGCAGCCCCTGTGTATATTATAGAGAATAGCAGTCCCTGTGTATAATATAGAGAATAGCAGTCCCTGTGTATATTATAGAGAATAGCAGCCCCTGTGTATATTATAGAGAATAGCAGTCCCTGTGTATATTATAGAGAATAGCAGTCCCTGTGTATATTATAGAGAATAGCAGTCCCTGTGTATATTATAGAGAATAGCAGTCCCTGTGTATATTATAGAGAATAGCACGCACTGTGTATATTATAGAGAATGACAGCCCCTGTGTATATTATAGAGAATAGCAGTCCCTGTGTATATTATAGAGAATAGCAGTGCCTGTGTATATTATAGAGAATAGCAGTCCCTGTGTATATTATAGAGAATAGCAGTCCCTGTGTATATTATAGAGAATAGCAGTCCCTGTGTATATTATAGAGAATAGCAGTCACTGTGTATATTATAGAGAATAGCAGTCCCTGTGTATATTATAGAGAATAGCAGTCCCTGTGTATATTATAGAGAATAACAGTCCCTGTGTATATTAGAGAGAATAGCAGTCCCTGTGTATATTATAGAGAATAGCAGCCCCTCTGTATATTATAGAGAAAAGCAATCCCTGTGTATATTATAGAGAATAACAGTCCCTGTGTATATTAGAGAGAATAGCAGTCACTGTGTATATTATAGAGAATAGCAGTCCCTGTGTATGTTATAGAGAATAACAGTCCCTGTGTATATTACAGAGAATAGCAGACAGTGTATATTATAGAGAATAGCAGTCACTGTGTATATTATAGAGAATAGCAGTCCCTGTGTATATTATAGAGAATGACAGTCCCTGTGTATATTATAGAGAATAGCAGTCCCTGTGTATATTATAGAGAATAGCAGCCCCTGTGTATATGATAGAGAATAGCAGCCCCTGTGTATATTATATAGAATAGCAGTCCCTGTGTATATTATATAGAATAGCAGTCCCTGTGTATATTATAGAGAATAGCAGCCCCTGTGTATATTATAGAGAATAGCAGCCCCTGTGTATATTATAGAGAATAGCAGTCCATGTGTATATTACAGAGAATAGCAGTCCCTGTGTATATTATAGAGAATAGCAGTCCCTGTGTATATTATAGAGAATAGCAGTCCCTGTGTATATTATAGAGAATAGCAGTCCCTGTGTATATTATAGAGAATAACAGTCCCTGTGTATATTATTGAGAATAGCAGCCCCTCTGTATATTATAGAGAATAGCAGTCCCTGTGTATATTATAGAGAGTAGCACCCCCTGTGTATATTATAGAGAATAGCAGACACTGTGTATATTATAGAGAATAGCAGCCCCTCTGTATATTATAGAGAATAGCAATCCCTGTGTATATTATAGAGAATAACCGTCCCTGTGTATATTATAGAGAATAGCAGCCCCTCTGTATATTATAGAGAATAGCAGTCCCTGTGTATATTACAGAGAATAGCAGCCCCTGTGTATATTATAGAGAATAACAGTCCCTGTGTATATTACAGAGAATAGCAGTCCCTGTGTATATTATAGAGAATAGCAGTCCCTGTGTATATTATAGAGAATAGCAGTCCCTGTGTATATTATAGAGAATAGCAGCCCCTGTGTATATTACAGAGAATAGCTGTCACTGTGTATATTATAGAGAATAGCAGTCCCTGTGTATATTATAGAGAATAGCAGTCACTGTGTATATTATAGAGAATAGCAGTCACTGTGTATATTATAGAGAATAGCAGCCCCTGTGTATATTGTAGAGAATAGCAGTCCCTGTGTATATTATAGAGAATAGCAGCCACTCTGTATATTATAGAGAATAGCAATCCCTGTGTATATTATAGAGAATAGCAATCCCTGTGTGTATTATAGAGAATAGCAGTCCCTGTGTATATTATAGAGAATAGCAGTCCCTGTGTATATTATAGAGAATTGCAGTCCCTGTGTATATTATAGAGAATAGCAGTCCCTGTGTATATGATAGAGAATACCAGTCTCTGTGTATATTATAGAGAATAGCAGTCCCTGTGTATATTGTAGAGAATAGCAGTCCCTGTGTATATTATAGAGAATAGCAGTCCCTGTGTATATTATAGAGAATAGCAGTCCCTGTGTATATTATAGAGAATAGCAGTCCCTGTGTATACTACAGAGAATAGCAGTCCCTGTGAATATTACAGAGAATAGCAATCCCTGTGTATATAATAGAGAATAGCAGCCACTGTGTATATTAAAGAGAATAGCAGTCCCTGTGTATATTATAGAGAGTAGCTGTCCCTGTGTGTATTATAGAGAATAGCAGTCCCTGTGTATATTATAGAGAATAGCAGTCCCTGTGTATATTATAGAGAATAGCAGTCCCTGTGTATATTATAGAGAATAGCAATCCCTGTGTATATTATAGAGAATAGCAGTCCCTGTGTATATGATAGAGAATAGCAGTCCCTGTGTATATTATAGAGAATAGCAGTCACTGTGTATATTATAGAGAATAGCAGTCCCTGTGTATATTATAGAGAATAGCAGTCCCTGTGTATATTATAGAGAATAGCAGTCCCTGTGTATATTATAGAGAATAGCAGTCCCTGTGTATATTATAGAGAATAGCAGCCCCTGTGTATATTATAGAGAATAGTAGTCACTGTGTATATTATAGAGAATAGCAGTCCCTGTGTATATTATAGAGAATAGCAGTCCCTGTGTATATTATAGAGAATAGCAGCCCCTGTGTATATTATAGAGAATAGCAGTCACTGTGTATATTATAGAGAATAGCAGTCCCTGTGTATATTATAGAGAATAGCAGTCCCTGTGTATATTATAGAGAATAGCAGCCCCTGTGTATATTATAGAGAATAGCAGCCCCTCTGTATATTATAGAGAATAGCAGCCCCTGTGTATATTATAGAGAATAGCAGCCCCTCTGTATATTATAGAGAATAGCAGTCCCTGTGTATATTATAGAGAATAGCAGTCCCTGTGTATATTATAGAGAATAGCAGTCACTGTGTATATTATAGAGAATAGCAGTCCCTGTGTATATTATAGAGAATAGCAGTCCCTGTGTATATTATAGAGAATAGCAGTCCCTGTGTATATTAAAGAGAATAGCAGTCCCTATGTATATTATAGAGAATAGCAGCCCCTCTGTATATTATAGAGAATAGCAGTCCCTGTGTATATTATAGAGAATAGCAGCCCCTGTGTATATTATAGAGAATAGCAGTCCCTGTGTATATTATAGAGAATAGCAGCCCCTGTGCATATTATAGAGAATAGCAGTCACTGTGTATATTATAGAGAATAGCAGTGCCTGTGTATATTATAGAGAATAGCAGTCCATGTGTATAATATAGAGAATAGCAGTCCCTGTGTATATTATAGAGAATAGCAGCCCCTCTGTATATTATAGAGAATAGCAGTCCCTGTGTCTGTTATAGAGAATAGCAGTCCCTGTGTATATTATAGAGAATAGCAGTCACTGTGTATATTATAGAGAATAGCAGTCCCTGTGTATATTATAGAGAATAGCAGTCCCTGTGTATATTATAGAGAATAGCAGTCCCTGTGTATATTAAAGAGAATAGCAGTCCCTGTGTATATTATAGAGAATAGCAGCCCCTCTGTATATTATAGAGAATAGCAGTCCCTGTGTATATTACAGAGAATAGCAGCCCCTGTGTATATTATAGAGAATAACAGTCCCTGTGTATATTATAGAGAATAGCAGTCACTGTGTATATTATAGAGAATAGCAGACACTGTGTATATTATAGAGAATAACAGTCCCTGTGTATATTATAGAGAATAGCAATCCCTGTGTATATTATAGAGAATAGCAGTCCCTGTGTATATTATAGAGAATAGCAGTCCCTGTGTATATTATAGAGAATAGCAGCCCCTGTGTATATTATAGAGAATAGCAGTCCCTGTGTATATTATAGAGAATTGCAGTCCCTGTGTGTATTATAGAGAATAGCAGTCACTGTGTATAATATAGAGAATAGCAGCCCCTGTGTCTATTATAGAGAATAGCAGTCCCTGTGTATATTATAGAGAATAGCAGTCACTGTGTATATTATAGAGAATAGCAGTCCCTGTGTATATTATAGAGAATAGCAGTCCCTGTGTATATTATAGAGAATAGCAGTCCCTGTGTATATTATAGAGAATAGCAGCCCCTGTGTATATTATAGAGAATAGCAGCCCCTGTGTATATTATAGAGAATAGCAGTCCCTGTGTATATTACAGAGAATAGCAGTCCCTGTGTATATTATAGAGAATAGCAGTCCCTGTGTATATTAAAGAGAATAGCAGTCCCTGTGTATATTATAGAGAATAGCAGCCCCTCTGTGTATTATAGAGAATAGCAGTCCCTGTGTATATTACAGAGAATAGCAGCCCCTGTGTATATTATAGAGAATAACAGTCCCTGTGTATATTATAGAGAATAGCAGTCACTGTGTATATTATAGAGAATAGCAGACACTGTGTATATTATAGAGAATAGCAGTCCCTGTGTATAATATAGAGAATAGCAGTCCCTGTGTATGTTATAGAGAATAGCAGTCCCTGTGTATATTATAGAGAATAGCAGCCCCTGTGTATATTATAGAGAATAGCAGTCCCTGTGTATATTATAGAGAATAGCAGTCCCTGTGTATATTATAGAGAATAGCAGTCCCTGTGTATATTGTAGAGAATAGCAGCCCCTGTGTATATTATAGAGAATAGCAGTCCCTGTGTATATTATAGAGAATAGCAGTCCCTGTGTATATTATAGAGAATAGCAGTCACTGTGTATATTATAGAGAATAGCAGTCCCTGTGTATATTATAGAGAATGACAGCCCCAGTGTATATTACAGAGAATAGCAGTCCCTGTGTATATTATAGAGAATAGCAGACACTGTGTATATAATAGAGAATAGCAGTCCCTCTGTATGTTATAGAGAATAGCAGCCCCTGTGTATATTATAGAGAATAGCAGTCCCTGTGTATAATATAGAGAATAGCAGTCCCTGTGTATATTATAGAGAATAGCAGTCCCTGTGTATATTATAGAGAATAGCAGTCCCTGTGTATATTATAGAGAATAGCAGTCACTGTGTATATTATAGAGAATAGCAGTCCCTGTGTATATTATAGAGAATAGCAGTCCCTGTGTATATTATAGGGAATAGCAGTCCCTGTGTATATTATAGAGAATAGCAGACACTGTGTATATTATAGAGAATGACAGCCCCTGTGTATATTATAGAGAATAGCAGTCCCTGTGTATATTATAGAGAATAGCAGTGCCTGTGTATATTATAGAGAATAGCAGTCCCTGTGTATATTATAGAGAATAGCAGTCACTGTGTATATTATAGAGAATAGCAGTCCCTGTGTATATTATAGAGAATAGCAGTCCCTGTGTATATTATAGAGAATAGCAGTCCCTGTGTATATTATAGAGAATAGCAGTCCCTGTGTATATTATAGAGAATAACAGTCCCTGTGTATATTAGAGAGAATAGCAGTCCCTGTGTATATTATAGAGAATAGCAGCCCCTCTGTATATTATAGAGAGTCGCAATCCCTGTGTATATTATAGAGAATAACAGTCCCTGTGTATATTAGAGAGAATAGCAGTCACTGTGTATATTATAGAGAATAGCAGTCCCTGTGTATGTTATAGAGAATAACAGTCCCTGTGTATATTACAGAGAATAGCAGACAGTGTATATTATAGAGAATAGCAGTCACTGTGTATATTATAGAGAATAGCAGTCCCTGTGTATATTATAGAGAATGACAGTCCCTGTGTATATTATAGAGAATAGCAGTCCCTGTGTATATTATAGAGAATAGCAGCCCCTGTGTATATTATAGAGAATAGCAGCCCCTGTGTATATTATATAGAATAGCAGTCCCTGTGTATATTATAGAGAATAGCAGTCCCTGTGTATATTATAGAGAATAGCAGCCCCTCTGTATATTATAGAGAATAGCAGTCCCTGTGTATATTATAGAGAGTAGCACCCCCTGTGTATATTATAGAGAATAGCAGACACTGTGTATATTATAGAGAATAGCAGCCCCTCTGTATATTATAGAGAATAGCAATCCCTGTGTATATTATAGAGAATAACCGTCCCTGTGTATATTATAGAGAATAGCAGCCCCTCTGTATATTATAGAGAATAGCAGTCCCTGTGTATATTACAGAGAATAGCAGCCCCTGTGTATATTATAGAGAATAACAGTCCCTATGTGTATTATAGAGAATAGCAGTCCCTGTGTATATTATAGAGAATAGCAGTCCCTGTGTATATTATAGAGAATTGCAGTCCCTGTGTATATTATAGAGAATAGCAGTCCCTGTGTGTATGATAGAGAATAGCAGTCTCTGTGTATATTATAGAGAATAGCAGTCCCTGTGTATATTGTAGAGAATAGCAGTCCCTGTGTATATTATAGAGAATAGCAGTCCCTGTGTATATTATAGAGAATAGCAGTCCCTGTGTATATTATAGAGAATAGCAGTCCCTGTGTATATTACAGAGAATAGCAGTCCCTGTGTATATTATAGAGAATAGCAGCCCCTGTGTATATTATAGAGAATAGCAGTCACTGTGTATATTATAGAGAATAGCAGCCCCTGTGTATATTATAGAGAATAGCAGTCCCTGTGTATATTATAGAGAATAGCAGCCCCTGTGTATATTATAGAGAATAGCAGCCCCTCTGTATATTATAGAGAATAGCAGCCCCTGTGTATATTATAGAGAATAGCAGCCCCTCTGTATATTATAGAGAATAGCAGTCCCTGTGTATATTATAGAGAATAGCAGTCCCTGTGTATATTATAGAGAATAGCAGTCACTGTGTATATTATAGAGAATAGCAGTCCCTGTGTATATTATAGAGAATAGCAGTCCCTGTGTATATTATAGAGAATAGCAGTCCCTGTGTATATTAAAGAGAATAGCAGTCCCTATGTATATTATAGAGAATAGCAGCCCCTCTGTATATTATAGAGAATAGCAGTCCCTGTGTATATTATAGAGAATAGCAGCCCCTGTGTATATTATAGAGAATAGCAGCCCCTCTGTATATTATAGAGAATAGCAGTCCCTGTGTATATTATAGAGAATAGCAGTCCCTGTGTATATTATAGAGAATAGCAGTCACTGTGTATATTATAGAGAATAGCAGTCCCTGTGTATATTATAGAGAATAGCAGTCCCTGTGTATATTATAGAGAATAGCAGTCCCTGTGTATATTATAGAGAATAGCAGTTCCTGTGTATATTATAGAGAATAGCAGCCCCTCTGTATATGATAGAGAATAGCAGTCCCTGTGTATATTACAGAGAATAGCAGCCCCTGTGTATATTATAGAGAATAACAGTCCCTGTGTATATTATAGAGAATAGCAGTCACTGTGTATATTATAGAGAATAGCAGACACTGTGTATATTATAGAGAATAACAGTCCCTGTGTATATTATAGAGAATAGCAATCCCTGTGTATATTATAGAGAATAGCAGTCCCTGTGTATATTATAGAGAATAGCAGTCCCTGTGTATATTATATAGAATAGCAGCCCCTGTGTATATTATAGAGAATAGCAGTCCCTGTGTATATTATAGAGAATTGCAGTCCCTGTGTATATTATAGAGAATAGCAGTCACTGTGTATAATATAGAGAATAGCAGCCCCTGTGTATATTACAGAGAATAGCAGTCCCTGTGTATATTATAGAGAATAGCAGTCACTGTGTATATTATAGAGAATAGCAGTCCCTGTGTATATTATAGAGAATAGCAGTCCCTGTGTATATTATAGAGAATAGCAGTCCCTGTGTATATTATAGTGAATAGCAGCCCCTGTGTAAATTATAGAGAATAGCAATCCCTGTGTATATTACAGAGAATAGCAGTCCCTGTGTATATTATAGAGAATAGCAGTCCCTGTGTATATTAAAGAGAATAGCAGTCCCTGTGTATATTATAGAGAATAGCAGCCCCTCTTTATATTATAGAGAATAGCAGTCCCTGTGTATATTACAGAGAATAGCAGCCCCTGTGTATATTATAGAGAATAACAGTCCCTGTGTATATTATAGAGAATAGCAGTCACTGTGTATATTATAGAGAATAGCAGACACTGTGTATATTATAGAGAATAACAGTCCCTGTGTATATTATAGAGAATAGCAATCCCTGTGTATATTATAGAGAATAGCAGTCCCTGTGTATATTATAGAGAATAGCAGTCCCTGTGTATATTATAGAGAATAGCAGCCCCTGTGTATATTATAGTGAATAGCAGTCCCTGTGTATATTATAGAGAATAGCAGTCCCTGTGTATATTATCGAGTATAGCAGTCACTGTGTATAATATAGAGAATAGCAGCCCCTGTGTATATTATAGAGAATAGCAGTCCCTGTGTATATTATAGAGAATAGCAGTCACTGTGTATACTATAGAGAATAGCAGTCCTTGTGTATATTATAGAGAATAGCAGTCCCTGTGTATATTATAGAGAATTGCAGTCCCTGTGTATATTATAGAGAATAGCAGTCCCTGTGTATATTATAGGGAATAGCAGTCCCTGTGTATATTATAGAGAATAGCAGCCCCTGTGTATATTATGGAGAATAGCAGTCCCTGTGTCTGTTATAGAGAATAGCAGTCCCTGTGTATATTATAGAGAATAGCAGTCCCTGTGTATATTATAGAGAATAGCAGTCCCTGTGTATTTTACAGAGAATAGCAGTCCCTGTGTATATTATAGAGACTAGCAGTCCCTGTGTATATTATAGAGAATAGCAGTCCCTGTGTATATTATAGAGAATAGCAGTCACTGTGTATATTATAGAGAATAGCAGTCCCTGTGTATATTATAGAGAATAGCAGTCCCTGTGTATATTATAGAGAATAGCAGTCCCTGTGTATATTATAGAGAATAGCACTCCCTGTGTATATTATAGAGAATAGCAGCCCCTGTGTATATTATAGAGAATAGCAGCCCCTGTGTATATTATAGAGAATAGCAGTCCTTGTGTATATTATAGAGAATAGCAGTCCCTGTGTATATTATAGAGAATAGCAGCCCCTCTGTATATTATAGAGAATAGCAGTCCCTGTGTATATTACAGAGAATAGCAGCCCCTGTGTATATTATAGAGAATAACAGTCCCTGTGTATATTATAGAGAATAGCAGTCACTGTGTATATTATAGAGAATAGCAGACACTGTGTATATTATAGAGAATAACAGTCCCTGTGTATATTATAGAGAATAGCAATCCCTGTGTATATTATAGAGAATAGCACACCCTGTGTATATTATAGAGAATAGCAGTCCCTGTGTATATTATAGAGAATAGCAGTCCCTGTGTATATTATAGAGAATAGCAGTCCCTGTGTATATTATAGAGAATAGCAGTCCCTGTGTATATTATAGAGAATAGCAGTCCCTGTGTATATTATAGAGAATAGCAGCCCCTGTGTATATTATAGAGAATAGCAGTCCCTGTGTATATTATAGAGAATAGCAGTCCCTGTGTATATTATAGAGAATAGCAGCCCCTGTGTATATTATAGTGAATAGCAGTCCCTGTGTATATTATAGAGAATAGCAGTCCCTGTGTATATTATCGAGAATAGCAGTCACTGTGTATAATATAGAGAATAGCAGCCCCTGTGTATATTATAGAGAATAGCAGTCCCTGTGTATATTATAGAGAATAGCAGTCACTGTGTATATTATAGAGAATAGCAGTCCCTGTGTATATTATAGAGAATAGCAACCCTGTGTATATTATAGAGAATAGCAGTCCCTGTGTATATTATAGAGAATAGCAGCCCCTGTGTATATTATAGAGAATAGCAGCCCCTGTGTATATTATAGAGAATAGCAGTCCCTGTGTATATTATAGAGAATAACAGTCCCTGTGTATATTATAGAGAATAGCAGTCCCTGTGTATATTATAGAGAATAGCAGTCCCTGTGTATATTATAGAGAATAGCAGTCCCTGTGTATATTATAGAGAATAGCAGCCCCTGTGTATATTATGGAGAATAGCAGTCCCTGTGTCTGTTATAGAGAATAGCAGTCCCTGTGTATATTATAGAGAAAAACAGTCCCTGTGTATATTATAGAGAATAGCAGTCCCTGTGTATTTTACAGAGAATAGCAGTCCCTGTGTATATTATAGAGACTAGCAGTCCCTGTGTATATTATAGAGAATAGCAGTCCCTGTGTATATTATAGAGAATAGCAGTCCCTGTGTATATTATAGAGAATAGCAGTCCCTGTGTATATTATAGAGAATAGCAGTCCCTGTGTATATTATAGAGAATAGCACTCCCTGTGTATATTATAGAGAATAGCAGCCCCTGTGTATATTATAGAGAATAGCAGCCCCTGTGTATATTATAGAGAATAGCAGTCCTTGTGTATATTATAGAGAATAGCAGTCCCTGTGTATATTATAGAGAATAGCAGTCCCTGTGTATATTATAGAGAATAGCAATCCCTGTGTATATTATAGAGAATAGCAGTCCCTGTGTATATTATAGAGAATAGCAGCCCCTGTGTATATTATAGAGAATAGCAGCCCCTGTGTATATTATAGAGAATAGCAGTCACTGTGTATATTATAGAGAATAGCAGCCCCTGTGTATATTATAGAGAATAGCAGTCCCTGTGTATATTATAGAGAATAGCAGTCACTGTGTATATTACAGAGAATAGCAGTCCCTGTGTATATTATAGAGAATAGCAGCCCCTGTGTATATTATAGAGAATAGCAGCCCCTGTGTATATTATAGAGAATAGCAGTCACTGTGTATATTATAGAGAATAGCAGTCCCTGTGTATATTATAGAGAATAGCAGTCTCTGTGTATATTAGAGAGAATAGCAGTCCCTGTGTATATTACAGAGAATAGCAGCCCCTGTGTATATTATAGAGAATAGCAGTCCCTGTGTATATTATAGAGAATAGCAGTTCCTGTGTATATTATAGAGAATAGCAGTCCCTGTGTATATTATAGAGAATAGCAGTCCCTGTGTATATTATAGAGAATAGCAGTCACTGTGTATATTATAGAGAATAGCAGTCCCTGTGTATATTATAGAGAATAGCAGTCCCTGTGTATATTATAGAGAATAGCAGTCCCTGTGTATAATATAGAGAATAGCAATCCCTGTGAATATTATAGAGAATAGCAGCCCCTGTGTATATTATAGAGAATAGCAGTCCCTGTGTATATTATAGAGAAAAGCAGTCCCTGTGTATATTATAGAGAATAGCAGCCCCTGTGTATATTATAGAGAATAGCGGTCCCTGTGTATATTATATAGAATAGCATTCCCTGTGTATATTATAGAGAATAGCAGTCCCTGTGTATATTATAGAGAATAGCAGCCCCTGTGTATATTATAGAGAATAGCAGTCACTGTGTATATTATAGAGAATAGCAGCCCCTGTGTATATTATATAGACTAGCAGTCCCTGTGTATATTATAGAGAATAGCAGTCCCTGTGTATATTATAGAGAATAGCAGCCCCTGTGTATATTATAGAGAATAGCAGTCCCTGTGTATATTATAGAGAATAGCAGCCCCTGTGTATATTATAGAGAATAGCAGTCCCTGTGTATATTATATAGAATAGCAGTCCCTGTGTATATTATAGAGAATAGCAGTCCTTGTGTATATTATAGAGAATAGCAGTCACTGTGTATATTATAGAGAATGACAGTCCCTGTGTATATTATAGAGAATAGCAGTCCCTGTGTATATTATAGAGAATAGCAGTCCCTGTGTATATTATAGAGAATAGCAGCACCTGTGTATATTACACAGAATAGCAGCCCCTGTGTATAATATAGAGAATAGCAGTCCCTGTGTATATTATAGAGAATAGCAGCCCCTGTGTATATTATAGAGAATAGCAGTCCTTGTGTATATTATAGAGAATAGCAGTCCCTGTGTATATTATAGAGAATAGCAGCCCCTCTGTATATTATAGAGAATAGCAGTCCCTGTGTATATTACAGAGAATAGCAGCCCCTGTGTATATTATAGAGAATAACAGTCCCTGTGTATATTATAGAGAATAGCAGTCACTGTGTATATTATAGAGAATAGCAGACACTGTGTATATTATAGAGAATAACAGTCCCTGTGTATATTATAGAGAATAGCAATCCCTGTGTATATTATAGAGAATAGCACACCCTGTGTATATTATAGAGAATAGCAGTCCCTGTGTATATTATAGAGAATAGCAGTCCCTGTGTATATTATAGAGAATAGCAGTCCCTGTGTATATTATAGAGAATAGCAGTCCCTGTGTATATTATAGAGAATAGCAGTCCCTGTGTATATTATAGAGAATAGCAGCCCCTGTGTATATTATAGAGAATAGCAGTCCCTGTGTATATTATAGAGAATAGCAGTCCCTGTGTATATTATAGAGAATAGCAGCCCCTGTGTATATTATAGTGAATAGCAGTCCCTGTGTATATTATAGAGAATAGCAGTCCCTGTGTATATTATCGAGAATAGCAGTCACTGTGTATAATATAGAGAATAGCAGCCCCTGTGTATATTATAGAGAATAGCAGTCCCTGTGTATATTATAGAGAATAGCAGTCACTGTGTATATTATAGAGAATAGCAGTCCCTGTGTATATTATAGAGAATAGCAGTCCCTGTGTATATTATAGAGAATAGCAGTCCCTGTGTATATTATAGAGAATAGCAGCCCCTGTGTATATTATAGAGAATAGCAGCCCCTGTGTATATTATAGAGAATAGCAGTCCCTGTGTATATTATAGAGAATAACAGTCCCTGTGTATATTATAGAGAATAGCAGTCCCTGTGTATATTATAGAGAATAGCAGTCCCTGTGTATATTATAGAGAATAGCAGTCCCTGTGTATATTATAGAGAATAGCAGCCCCTGTGTATATTATGGAGAATAGCAGTCCCTGTGTCTGTTATAGAGAATAGCAGTCCCTGTGTATATTATAGAGAAAAACAGTCCCTGTGTATATTATAGAGAATAGCAGTCCCTGTGTATTTTACAGAGAATAGCAGTCCCTGTGTATATTATAGGGACTAGCAGTCCCTGTGTATATTATAGAGAATAGCAGTCCCTGTGTATATTATAGAGAATAGCAGTCCCTGTGTATATTATAGAGAATAGCAGTCCCTGTGTATATTATAGAGAATAGCAGTCCCTGTGTATATTATAGAGAATAGCACTCCCTGTGTATATTATAGAGAATAGCAGCCCCTGTGTATATTATAGAGAATAGCAGCCCCTGTGTATATTATAGAGAATAGCAGTCCTTGTGTATATTATAGAGAATAGCAGTCCCTGTGTATATTATAGAGAATAGCAGTCCCTGTGTATATTATAGAGAATAGCAATCCCTGTGTATATTATAGAGAATAGCAATCCCTGTGTATATTATAGAGAATAGCAGCCCCTGTGTATATTATAGAGAATAGCAGCCCCTGTGTATATTATAGAGAATAGCAGTCACTGTGTATATTATAGAGAATAGCAGCCCCTGTGTATATTATAGAGAATAGCAGTCCCTGTGTATATTATAGAGAATAGCAGTCACTGTGTATATTACAGAGAATAGCAGTCCCTGTGTATATTATAGAGAATAGCAGCCCCTGTGTATATTATAGAGAATAGCAGCCCCTGTGTATATTATAGAGAATAGCAGTCACTGTGTATATTATAGAGAATAGCAGTCCCTGTGTATATTATATAGAATAGCAGTCCCTGTGTATATTATAGAGAAAAGCAGTCCCTGTGTATATTATAGAGAATAGCAGCCCCTGTGTATATTATAGAGAATAGCGGTCCCTGTGTATATTATATAGAATAGCATTCCCTGTGTATATTATAGAGAATAGCAGTCCCTGTGTATATTATAGAGAATAGCAGCCCCTGTGTATATTATAGAGAATAGCAGTCACTGTGTATATTATAGAGAATAGCAGCCCCTGTGTATATTATATAGACTAGCAGTCCCTGTGTATATTATAGAGAATAGCAGTCCCTGTGTATATTATAGAGAATAGCAGCCCCTGTGTATATTATAGAGAATAGCAGTCCCTGTGTATATTATAGAGAATAGCAGCCCCTGTGTATATTATAGAGAATAGCAGTCCCTGTGTATATTATACAGAATAGCAGTCCCTGTGTATATTATAGAGAATAGCAGTCCTTGTGTATATTATAGAGAATAGCAGTCACTGTGTATATTATAGAGAATGACAGTCCCTGTGTATATTATAGAGAATAGCAGTCCCTGTGTATATTATAGAGAATAGCAGTCCCTGTGTATATTATAGAGAATAGCAGCACCTGTGTATATTACACAGAATAGCAGCCCCTGTGTATAATATAGAGAATAGCAGTCCCTGTGTATATTATAGAGAATAGCAGCCCCTGTGTATATTATAGAGAATAGCAGTCCTTGTGTATATTATAGAGAATAGCAGTCCCTGTGTATATTATAGAGAATAGCAGCCCCTCTGTATATTATAGAGAATAGCAGTCCCTGTGTATATTACAGAGAATAGCAGCCCCTGTGTATATTATAGAGAATAACAGTCCCTGTGTATATTATAGAGAATAGCAGTCACTGTGTATATTCTAGAGAATAGCAGACACTGTGTATATTATAGAGAATAACAGTCCCTGTGTATATTATAGAGAATAGCAATCCCTGTGTATATTATAGAGAATAGCACACCCTGTGTATATTATAGAGAATAGCAGTCCCTGTGTATATTATAGAGAATAGCAGTCCCTGTTTATATTATAGAGAATAGCAGTCCCTGTGTATATTATAGAGAATAGCAGTCCCTGTGTATATTATAGAGAATAGCAGTCCCTGTGTATATTATAGAGAATAGCAGCCCCTGTGTATATTATAGAGAATAGCAGTCCCTGTGTATATTATAGAGAATAGCAGTCCCTGTGTATATTATAGAGAATAGCAGCCCCTGTGTATATTATAGTGAATAGCAGTCCCTGTGTATATTATAGAGAATAGCAGTCCCTGTGTATATTATCGAGAATAGCAGTCACTGTGTATAATATAGAGAATAGCAGCCCCTGTGTATATTATAGAGAATTGCAGTCCCTGTGTATATTATAGAGAATAGCAGTCACTGTGTATATTATAGAGAATAGCAGTCCCTGTGTATATTATAGAGAATAGCAGTCCCTGTGTATATTATAGAGAATAGCAGTCCCTGTGTATATTATAGAGAATAGCAGCCCCTGTGTATATTATAGAGAATAGCAGCCCCTGTGTATATTATAGAGAATAGCAGTCCCTGTGTATATTATAGAGAATAACAGTCCCTGTGTATATTATAGAGAATAGCAGTCCCTGTGTATATTATAGAGAATAGCAGTCCCTGTGTATATTATAGAGAATAGCAGTCCCTGTGTATATTATAGAGAATAGCAGCCCCTGTGTATATTATGGAGAATAGCAGTCCCTGTGTCTGTTATAGAGAATAGCAGTCCCTGTGTATATTATAGAGAAAAACAGTCCCTGTGTATATTATAGAGAATAGCAGTCCCTGTGTATTTTACAGAGAATAGCAGTCCCTGTGTATATTATAGAGACTAGCAGTCCCTGTGTATATTATAGAGAATAGCAGTCCCTGTGTATATTATAGAGAATAGCAGTCCCTGTGTATATTATAGAGAATAGCAGTCCCTGTGTATATTATAGAGAATAGCAGTCCCTGTGTATATTATAGAGAATAGCACTCCCTGTGTATATTATAGAGAATAGCAGCCCCTGTGTATATTATAGAGAATAGCAGCCCCTGTGTATATTATAGAGAATAGCAGTCCTTGTGTATATTATAGAGAATAGCAGTCCCTGTGTATATTATAGAGAATAGCAGTCCCTGTGTATATTATAGAGAATAGCAATCCCTGTGTATATTATAGAGAATAGCAGTCCCTGTGTATATTATAGAGAATAGCAGCCCCTGTGTATATTATAGAGAATAGCAGCCCCTGTGTATATTATAGAGAATAGCAGTCACTGTGTATATTATAGAGAATAGCAGCCCCTGTGTATATTATAGAGAATAGCAGTCCCTGTGTATATTATAGAGAATAGCAGTCACTGTGTATATTACAGAGAATAGCAGTCCCTGTGTATATTATAGAGAATAGCAGCCCCTGTGTATATTATAGAGAATAGCAGCCCCTGTGTATATTATAGAGAATAGCAGTCACTGTGTATATTATAGAGAATAGCAGTCCCTGTGTATATTATAGAGAATAGCAGTCTCTGTGTATATTAGAGAGAATAGCAGTCCCTGTGTATATTACAGAGAATAGCAGCCCCTGTGTATATTATAGAGAATAGCAGTCCCTGTGTATATTATAGAGAATAGCAGTTCCTGTGTATATTATAGAGAATAGCAGTCCCTGTGTATATTATAGAGAATAGCAGTCCCTGTGTATATTATAGAGAATAGCAGTCACTGTGTATATTATAGAGAATAGCAGTCCCTGTGTATATTATAGAGAATAGCAGTCCCTGTGTATATTATAGAGAATAGCAGTCCCTGTGTATAATATAGAGAATAGCAGTCCCTGTGAATATTATAGAGAATAGCAGCCCCTGTGTATATTATAGAGAATAGCAGTCCCTGTGTATATTATAGAGAAAAGCAGTCCCTGTGTATATTATAGAGAATAGCAGCCCCTGTGTATATTATAGAGAATAGCGGTCCCTGTGTATATTATATAGAATAGCATTCCCTGTGTATATTATAGAGAATAGCAGTCCCTGTGTATATTATAGAGAATAGCAGCCCCTGTGTATATTATAGAGAATAGCAGTCACTGTGTATATTATAGAGAATAGCAGCCCCTGTGTATATTATATAGACTAGCAGTCCCTGTGTATATTATAGAGAATAGCAGTCCCTGTGTATATTATAGAGAATAGCAGCCCCTGTGTATATTATAGAGAATAGCAGTCCCTGTGTATATTATAGAGAATAGCAGCCCCTGTGTATATTATAGAGAATAGCAGTCCCTGTGTATATTATATAGAATAGCAGTCCCTGTGTATATTATAGAGAATAGCAGTCCTTGTGTATATTATAGAGAATAGCAGTCACTGTGTATATTATAGAGAATGACAGTCCCTGTGTATATTATAGAGAATAGCAGTCCCTGTGTATATTATAGAGAATAGCAGTCCCTTTGTATATTATAGAGAATAGCAGCACCTGTGTATATTACACAGAATAGCAGCCCCTGTGTATAATATAGAGAATAGCAGTCCCTGTGTATATTATAGAGAATAGCAGCCCCTGTGTATATTATAGAGAATAGCAGTCCCTGTGTATATCATGGAGAATAGCAGTCCCTGTGTATATTATAGAGAATAGCAGTCCCTGTGTATATTATACAGAATAGCAGCCCCTGTGTATAATATAGAGAATAGCAGCCCCTGTGTATATTATAGAGAATAGCAGTCACTGTGTATATTATAGAGAATAGCAGTCCCTGTGTATATTATATAGAATAGCAGTCCCTGTGTATGTTATAGAGAATAGCAGTCCCTGTGTATATTATAGAGAATAGCAGCCCCTGTGTATATTATAGAGAATAGCAGTCCCTCTGTATATTATAGAGAATAGCGGTCCCTGTGTATATTATAGAGAATAGCAGTCCCTGTGTATATTATAGAGAATAGCAGCCCCTGTGTATATTATAGAGAATAGCAGTCCCTGTGTATATTATAGAGAATAGCAGCCCCTGTGTATATTATAGAGAATAGCAGCCCCTGTGTATATTATAGAGAATAGCAGTGCCTGTGTATATTATAGAGAATAGCAGTCCCTGTGTATATTATAGAGAATAGCAATCCCTGTGTATATTATAGAGAATAGCAGTCCCTGTGTATATTATAGAGAATAGCACTCCCTGTGTATATTATGGAGAATAGCAGTCCCTGTGTATATTATAGAGAATTTGCAGTCCCTGTGTATATTATAGAGAATAGCAGTCCCTGTGTATATTATAGAGAATAGCAGTCCCTGTGTATATTATAGAGAATAGCAGTCCCTGTGTATATTATAGAGAATAGCAGTCCCTGTGTATATTATACAGAATAGCAGTCCCTGTGTATATTATACAGAATAGCAGTCCCTGTGTATATTATAGAGAATAGCAGTCCCTGTGTATATTATACAGAATAGCAGTCCCTGTGTATATTATACAGAATAGCAGCCCATCTGTCTACCAGTCCGACTGCTATGTTGTTGTATTTATTCCAGGTTATTTTGCTGCTGCTGCCCATGTGTTTCTGCTGTGTTAGTCTCTGATGGATTTCAAAGCCTTGCTAAACTGTCGACTAACCTGGGTTCGTTTACTGTGGTCATCCATCACTTTGCCCATTATCCGATCCATCTTTCGTTTCTGCCTCTCCTCATGTCTCACCTGCTTCTCTTCCTTAGCCCGCCTTCTGCAGAGAGAGCGATTCCCAACATTTCTACCTGATAAGACAACCTGGGCGCCTGTTAAAACCAGACCGAAATCACACAGGACGTGTCCGAACTGACAGAGCAGAGGGAGCTTTACTCTGTGTCTAACCCTGTGTTGTCCCTGTCCTGAGGGAGTGCAGCACTGTCCTCTTTAAATGTATATATCCCTGACCTTGTCCTATATAATGCACCTCCCTCTGACAGTGCAGCACTCCCTCAGCGCTGGCACCGGGGGGGAGTGTCGGCCTGGATTATGGATCTCAAATCCTAGAGTATATACATCTCCCTCTGACAGTGCAGCACTCCCTCAGTACTGGCACCGGGGGGGAGTGTCAGCCTGGATTATGAGCCACAAATCCTAGAGTATATACATCTCCCTCCGACAGTGCAGCACTCCCTCAGTACTGGCCACCGTGGGAGTGTCAGCCTGGATTATGGAGCTGAAATCCTAGAGTATATACATCTCCCTCCAACAGTGCAGCACTCCCTCAGTTCTGGCACCGGGGGGAGTGTCGGCCTGGATTATGGAGCTGAAATCCTACAGTATATACATCTCCCTCCAACAGTGCAGCACTCCTTCAGTACTGGCACCGGGGGGAGTGTCGGCCTGGATTATGGAGTTCGAATCCTAGAGTATATACATCTCCCTCCGACAGTGCAGCACTCCCTCAGTACTGGCACCGGGGGGAGTGTCGGCCTGGATTATGGAGCTCAAATCCTAGAGTATATACATCTCCCTCCAACAGTGCAGCACTCCCTCAGTACTGGCACCGGGGGGAGTGTCGGCCTGGATTATGGAGTTCGAATCCTAGAGTATATACATCTCCCTCCGACAGTGCAGCAGTCCCTCAGTACTGGCACCGGGGGGAGTGTCAGACTGGATTATGGAACTCAAATCCTAGAGTATATACATCTCCCTCCGACAGTGCAGCACTCCCTCAGTACTGGCACCGGGGGGAGTGTCAGAGTGGATTATGGAGATCAAATCCTAGAGTATATACATCTCCCTCTGACAGTGCAGCACTCCCTCAGTACTGGCACCGGGGGGAGTGTCGGCCTGGATTATGGAACTCCGATCCTAGAGGAAAAACATCTCCCTCCGACAGTGCAGCACTCCCTCAGTACTGGCACCGGGGGGAGTGTCGGCCTGGATTACAGGGCTCAAATCCTCGAGTATGTACATCTCCCTCCATGTTAATGATCACCGTTGAACCCCTCAGCCCTCCCTCGCTTTGGGGAAAGGGTGTGGTGGTGCCCTACCTGAAGTAGAGGAGACATCCGATGCAAGCTCCGATAAAGGTTAGGATCATGAATGACATAATCCCGTAATTCATCGCCATCTTGTTATCTGTGTGCCATGGTGGGGGTGGGGGAGGGGGTGGGGTTGAGGGTGGTGTTGGGAAAAAACAGACAATGAGCCCAGTCAATGGCGCGGAACCCTATTCAGGCACATACCCCACCAGCCCCCATCCCCAGCACCTGCGGCTGCCAACGCGCTGCCACCTTAGTTGAAAAGCCCGCCAAACTGCACCAGCGACTGCTCGCCCCGGAGGCATTGGTCCCTCGCTGGCCCGTAGGAGGTCCTATTTGCCTGCCGCGCATTCGTCGCCGGGCGGATGAGGCAGAGGGAGGGGTCGAAACTTGACCCGCCTCCTCCTCCCCCGACATGCCACCTCCCACCCATCCCACGCCCACATGGAAGCTGAGATGCATGGACAACGCTGCACCCCCAAATCCTCGCCCTCCCCCCACCCTCCACCCCCCACCCTCCAGCAGGAACCCCTGTTGGCGTCAGGTGGGCAACGGCGATGATGTACTCACAGTCAGGCGTTTTCTTGAAGCACGTCAAGTTGGCGAAGCAACAGTTCATTTCAGTGCAGGAAGACGCGTCGTCACCGCTGCGTTCGGTCCCGCACGGGTTGGAGCCGCTGGGGTCACCACACTCTGGAAGAGATAGGAACAATGGTGGACATAGCCATTGCTGGGAGGCTGGGAATGCTAGCACACGAAAGAATGGTCAACCATCCACCTCCCGGGCCAGAGTGGTCAGCTCCATAACCACCTCCGGCCCCAAAAATCCTCATCCTCATTGACAATTCCCTCCCTCACCCCCCTCCCTTCCTCCATCCCTATCTCTGTAACCTCCTCCAGCCCCTACAATTCTCATCCTCCTGTTCAAATCCCTCTCTCACCCCCTCCCTCCCTATCTCTGTAACCTCCTCCAGCCCCTACAATTCTCATCTTCCTGTTCAAATCCCTCCCTCACCCCCTCCCTCCCTATCTCTGTAACCTCCTCCAGCCCCTACAATTCTCATCGTCCTGTTCAAATCCCTCCCTCACCCCCTCCCTCCCTATCTCTGTAACCTCCTCCAGCCCCTACAATTCTCATTCTCCTGTTCAAGTCTCTCTCTCACCCCCTCCCTCCCTATCTCTGTAACCTCCTCCAGCCCCTACAATTCTCATTCTCCTGTTCAAATCCCTCCCTCGATCCCTCCCTCCCTCCCAATCTCTGTAACCTCCTACAGACCCTACAATTCTCATCCTCCTGTTCCTTTTCTGGGAGTCTTTGATGGGGACGGAGCTTTACTCTGTATCTAACCCTGTGCTGTACCTGTCCTGGGAGTGTTTGATGGGGACAGTGTAGAGGGAGCTTTACTCTGTATCTAACCCCGTGCTGTACCTGTCCTGGGAGTGTTTGATGGCGACAGTGTAGAGGGAGATTTACTCTGTATCTAACACCGTGCTGTACCAGTCCTGGGAGTGTTTGATGGGGATTGTGTAGAGGGAGATTTACTCTGTATCTAACGCTGTGCTGTACCTGTCCTGGGAGTGTTTGATGGGGACAGTGTAGAGGGAGCTTTACTCTGTATCTAACCACGTGCTGTACCTGTCCTGGGAGTGTTTGATGGAGACAGTGTAGAGGGAGCTTTACTCTGAATCTAACCCCGTGCTGTACCTGTCCTGGGAGTGTTTGATGGGGACAGTGTAGAGGGAGCTTTACTCTCTATCTAACCCCGTGCTGTACCTGTCCTGGGAGTGTTAGATGGGGACGGTGTAGATGGAGCTTTACTCTGTCGCTAACCCCATGCTGCACCTGTCCTGGGAGTGTTTGATGGGGACAGTGTAGAGGGAGCGTAACTCTGTATCTAACCCCGTGCTGGAGCTGTCCTGGGAGTGTTTAATGGGGACGGTATAGAAGGAGCTTTACTCTGTATCTAACCCTGTGCTGTACCTGTCCTGGGAGTGTTTGATGGGGACAGTGTAGAGGGTGATTTACTCTGTATCTAACCCCGTGCTGTACCTGTCCTGGGAGAGTTTGATGGCGACAGTGTAGAGGGAGATTTACTCTGTATCTAACCCCGTGCTGTACCTGCCCTGGGAGTGTTTGATGGGGACAGTGTAGAGGGAGATTTACTCTGTATCTAACCCCGTGATGTACCTGTCCTGGGAGTGTTTGATGGGGACGGTGTAGAGGGAGCTTTACTCTGTATCTAACCCCGTGCTGTACCTGTCCTGGGAGTGTTTGATGGGGACGGTGTAGAGGGAGCTTTACTCTGTATCTAACCCCGTGCTGTACCTGTCCTGGGAGTGTTTGATGGGGACAGTGTAGAGGGAGCTTTACTCTGTATCTAACCCCGTGCTGTACCTGTCCTGGGAGTGTTTGATGGGGACAGTGTAGATGGAGCTTTACTCTCTATCTAACCCCGTGCTGTACCTGTCCTGGGAGTGTTTGATGGGGACGGTGTAGATGGAGATTTACTCTGTCGCTAACCCCATGCTGCACCTGTCGTGGGAGTGTTTGATGGGGACAGTGTAGAGGGAGGGTAACTCTGTATCTAACCCCGTGCTGGAGCTGTCCTGGGAGTGTTTAATGGGGACGGTATAGAAGGAGCTTTACTCTGTATCTAACCCTGTGCTGTACCTGTCCTGGGAGTGTTTGATGGGGACAGTGTAGAGGGTGATTTACTCTTTATCTAACCCCGTGCTGTACCTGTCCTGGGAGAGTTTGATGGCGACAGTGTAGAGGGAGATTTACTCTGTATCTAACCTCATGCTGTACCTGTCCTGGGAGTGTTTGATGGGGACGGTGTAGAGGGAGCTTTACTCTCTATCTAATCCCATGCTGTACCTGCCCTGGGAGTGTTTGATGGGGACAGTGTAGAAGGAGATTTACTCTGTATCTAACCCCGTGATGTACCTGTCCTGGGAGTGTTTGATGGGGACAGTGTAGAGGGAGCTTTACTCTGTATCTAACCCCGTGCTGTTCCTGTCCTGGGAGTGTTTGATGGGGACGGTGTAGAGGGAGATTTACTCTGTATCTAACCCCGTGCTGTAGCTGTCCTGGGAGTGTTTGATGGGGACAGTGTAGAGGGAGCTTTACTCTGTATCTAACCCCGTGATGTATCTGTCCTGGGAGTGTTTGATGGGGACAGTGTAGAGGGAGCTTTACTCTGTTTCTAACCCCGTGCTGTACCTGTCCTGGGAGTGTTTCATGGGGACAGTGTAGAGGGAGCTTTACTCTGTATCTAACCCCGTGCTGTACCTGTCCTGGGAATGTTTGATGGGGACAGTGTAGAGGGAGCTTTACTCTGTATCTAACCCCGTGCTGCACCTGTCCTGGGAATGTTTGATGGGGAGCACGTCATGGAGATATTGAGAAAATCCTCCAGTTCTGTTGACGAGTTTCATCGAGGATTCCCATTGGGAAATGACCCGATGGTGGGAAATTTCTCATGTGCCATGGATACTTACTCAGAGGCAGGAAGAAGTGTAATCCTACAGCCGCACCTTTGAATCAATCAGAGAAATGAAAATTGAAACAATATGTTCTAGCCTAAAGAGTACAGTAAACATTGCAGAGACTCCAGCCCGAGAGAGTAAATCACACTAACTGGATGTCGATGTAAATAATCCCAATGGACCCAAACCCCTTCCCGTTCACTCCCACTGTACACAATCCCAATCCCAAACCCCTTCCCGTTCACTCCCACTGTACACAATCCCAATCCCAAACCCCTTCCCATTCACTCCCACTGTACACAATCCCAATGGACCCAAACCCCTTCCCGTTCACTCCCACTGTAACAATCCCAATGGACCCAAACCCCTTCCCGTTCACTCCCACTGTACACAATCCCAATCCCAAATCCCTTCCCGTTCACTCCCACTGTACACAATCCCAATCCCAAACCCCTTCCTGTTCACTCCCACTGTACACAATCCCAATCCCAAACCCCTTCCCGTTCACTCCCACTTTACACAATCCCAATCCCAAACCCCTTCCCGTTCACTCCCACTGTACACAATCCCAATGGACCCAAATCCCTTCCCGTTCACTCCCACTGTACACAATCCCAATCCCAAACCCCTTCCCGTTCACTCCCACTGTACACAATCCCAATCCCAAATCCCTTCCCGTTCACTCCCACTGTACACAATCCCAATCCCAAACCCCTTCCTGTTCACTCCCACTGTACACAATCCCAATCCCAAACCCCTTCCCGTTCACTCACAGCTTACACAATCCCAATCCCAAACCCCTTCCCGTTCACTCCCACTGTACACAATCCCAATCCCAAACCCCTTCCCATTCACTCCCACTGTACACAATCCCAATGGAGCCAAACCCCTTCCCGTTCACTCCCACTGTACACAATCCCAATCCCAAACCCCTTCCCGTTCACTCCCACTGTACACAATCCCAATCCCAAACCCCTTCCCATTCACTCCCACTGTACACAATCCCAATGGACCTAAACCCCTTCCCGTTCACTCCCACTGTACACAATCCCAATCCCCTTCCCATTCACTCCCACTGTACACAATCCCAATCCCAAACCCCTTCCTGTTCACTCCCACTGTACACAATCCCAATGGACCCAAACCCCTTCCCGTTCACTCCCACTGTACACAATCCCACTGGACCCAAACCCCTTCCCGTTCACTCCCACTGTACACAATCCCAATCCCAAAAACCTTCCTGTTCACTCCCACTGTACACAATCCCAATCCCAAACCCCTTCCCGTTCACTCCCACTGTACACAGTCCGAATTGAATATTGCTATCTCTAATTAATATTATCATTTCAAGAGTGCTGCACTCCCTCAGTACTAGCACCGGGGGGAGAGTCGGCCTGGATTATGGAACTCAAATCCTAGAGTATATACATCTCCCTCCGACAGTGCAGCACTCCCTCAGTACTGGCACCGGGGGGAGTGTTGGCCTGGATTATGGAGCTGAAATCCTAGAGTATATACATCCCCCTCCGACAGTGCAGCACTCCCTCAGTACTGACACCTGTGGGAGTGTCGGCCTGGATTATGGAGTTCAAACCCTAGAGTATATACATCTCCCTCCAACAGTGCAGCACTCCCTCAGTACTGGCACCGGGGGGAGTGTCAGCCTGGATTATGGAGCTCAAATCCTAGAGTATATACATCTCCCTCCGACAGTGCAGCACTCCCTCAGTACTGGCACCGGGGGGAGTGTCGGCCTGGATTATGGAGCTCAAATCCTAGAGTATATACATCTCCCTCTGACAGTGCAGCACTCCCTCAGTACTGGCACCGGGGGGAGTGTCGGCCTGGATCATGGACCTCAAGTCCTAGAGTATATACATCTCCCTCTGATAGTGCAGCACACCCTCAGTACTGGCAGCGGAGGGAGTGTCGGCCTGGATTATGGAGCTCAAATCCTAGAGTATATACATCTCCCTCTGACAGTGCAGCACTCCCTCAGTACTGGCACCGGGGGGAGTGTCGGCCTGGATCATGGACCTCAAGTCCTAGAGTATATACATCTCCCTCCGACAGTGCAGCACTCCCTCAGTACTGGCACCGGGGGGAGTGTCTGCCTGGATTATGGAGCTCAAATCCTAGAGTATATACATCTCCCTCTGACAGTGCAGCACTCCCTCAGTACTGGCACCCGGGGGAGTGTCGGCCTGGATCATGGACCTCAAGTCCTAGAGTATATACATCTCCCTCTGACAGTGCAGCACTCCCTCAGTACTGGCACCGGGGGGGAGTGTCAGCCTGGATTATGGAGCTCAAATCCTAGAGTATATACATCTCCCTCCGACAGTGCAGCACTCCCTCAGTACTGGCAATGGCGGGAGTTTCAGCCTGGAGCTCAGATCCTAGAGTATATACATCTCCCTCCGACAGTGCAGCACTCCCTCAGTACTGGCACCGGGGGGAGTGTCGGCCTGGATTATGGAGCTCGACGCTCTGCCCGTTCACTCGCATTGAGTTGATGACCCGGTGGGTGAGGTCACGTGAGAGGGAGGGGCTGGAGTTAGTGGGAGGCAGCAGCATCATGAGACACCCTCACAGCGCCCTGGGTCCGGGGCTTCTTACCAAAGACGTTGTACAGCACAAAGCAGACGGACACCCGGGGTCCGTTAATCAGCTCCTTCCGAGAGCGACCCATCCTCTCCGGCTGCAGGGGTCACTGCCTGGGAAGCCAAGGCACCTCCCTCCCCCACCTCTCTCTGCCTCCCGAGCCTCGATGTGGTCACAAAGAGCTGGTCCCCCTGACAGGGGGCATCAGGCCTGTGAGGTCACAATGTAGCCCCTCTTGCAGCCCCCACAGCCAACACAAACCTTCACCACCAACAGGCCCGAAGACACACTCTCAGAGGGAGCTCCATAATCCAGGCTGACACTCCCCCCGGTGCCAGTAGTGAGGGAATGCTGCACTGTCGGAGGGAGATGTATATACTCTAGGATTTGAGCTCCATAATCCAGGCCGACACTCCCCCCGGTGCCAGTACTGAGGGAGTGCTGCACTGTCGGAGGGAGATGTATATACTCTCGGATTTGAGCTCCATCATCCAGGCCCACACTCCCCCCGGTGCCAGTACTGAGGGAGTGCTGCACTGTCGGAGGGAGATGTATATACTCTAGGATTTCAGCTCCATAATCCAGGCCGACACTCCCCCCGGTGCCAGTACTGAGGGAGTGCTGCACTGTCGGAGCGAGATGTATATACTCTAGGATTTGAGCTCCATAATCCAGGCTGACACTCCCCCCGGTGCCAGTACTGAGGGAGTGCTGCACTGTTGGAGGGAGATGTATATACTCCGGTCTCCGTATAACCTTCTGTTAGACCACACACGGAGCACCGTGCACAGTTCCGGTCTCCGTATCCCCTCTCTTAGACTACACTGGGAGCACCATGCACAGTTCCGGTCTCTGTATCCCTCGGTTAGACCACACTGGGAGCACCGTGCACAGTTCAGGTCTCCCTATCCCCTCAGTTAGACCTCACTCGGAGCACCGTGCACAGTTTCGGTCTCTGTATCCCCCTCGGTTAGACCACACTCGGAGAACGGTGCACAGTTCCGGTGTCCGTATCCCATCACTTAGACAACCCTCGGAGCACCATGCACAGTTCCGGTCTCTGTATCCCTCGGTTAGACCACACTCAGAGCACCGTGCACAGTTCCAGTCTCCCTGTCCCTCGGTGAGACCACACTCGGAGCACCGTGCACAGTTCCAGTCTCTGTATCCCCCTCAGTTAGACCACACTGGGAGCAGCGTGCACAGTTCCGGTCTCCGTATCCCCGCGGTTAGACCACACTGGGAGCACCGTGCACAGTTCCGGTCTCTGTATCCCTCGGTTAGACCACACTGGGAGCACTGTGCACAGTTCCTGTCTCCGTATCCCTCGGTTAGACCACACTGGGAGGACAGTGCACAGTTCCGGTCTCCGTATCCCTCGGTTACACCACACTGGGAGCACCGTGCACAGTTCCAGTCTCCGTATCCCTCGGTTAGACTACACTCAGAGCACAGTGCACAGTTCCGGTCTCCGTAACCCTCGGTTAGAACACACTGGGAGCACCGTGCACAGTTTCGGTCTCTGTATCCCCCTCGGTTAGACTACACTCGGAGAACGGTGCACAGTTCCGGTGTCCGTATCCCATCACTTAGACAACCCTCGGAGCACCATGCACAGTTCCGGTCTCTGTATCCCTCGGTTAGACCACACTCAGAGCACCGTGCAGAGTTCCAGTCTCCCTGTCCCTCGGTTAGACCACACTCGGAGCACCGTGCACAGTTCCGGTCTCTGTATCCCCCTCGGTTAGACCACACTGGGAGCACCGTGCACAGTTCCGGTCTCCGTATCCCCCTCGGTTAGACCACACTGGGAGAACCGTGCACAGTTCCAGTCTCCGTATCCCTCGGTTAGACCACAGTCGGAGCACGGTGCACAGTTCCGGTCTCTGTATCCCTCGGTTAGACCACACTCGGAGCACCGTGCACAGTTCTGGTCTCTGTATCCCTTGGTTAGACCACACTCGGAGCACCATGCACAGTTCCGGTCTCCATATCCCTTGCGCAATTTTATTCAAATAGGGACAAGTGCGGCAGACACATGGGAACTCTGCCGTCTGGTAATACCCCTACATGCCAGTCACCCTCCTGATTTGGAAATATATCGGCCGTTCCTTCATTGTCACTGGGTCAAAATCCTGGAACTCCCTCCCTAACAGCGCCGTGGGTGTAACTACACCACACGGACAAAATCCTGGAACTCCCTCCCTAACAGCACAGTGGGTGTACCTACACCACAGGGACAAAATGCTGGAACTCCCTCCCTAACTGCACCGTGGGTGTACCTACAATAAAAGGACAAAATCCTGGAACTCCCTCCCTAACAGCGCCATGGGTGTAGATACACCACACGGACAAAATCCTGGAACTCCCTCCCTAACAGCGCCGTGGGTGTACCTACACCACACGGACAAAATCCTGGAACTCCCTCCCTAACAGCACCGTGGGTGTACCTACACCACACGGACAAAATCCTGGAAATCCCTCCCTAACAGCACCATGGGTGTACCTACACCACAGGGACAAAATCCTGCAAATCCCTCCCTCACAGCGCCGTGGGTGTACCTACACCACACGGACAAAATCCTGGAACTCCCTCCCTAACAGCGCCGTGGGTGTACCTACACCACACGGACAAAATCCTGGAACTCGGTCCCTAACAGCACCGTGGGTGTACCTACACGAGAGGGGCAAAATCCTGGAACTCCCTCCCTAACAGCACCGTGGGTGTACCTACACCACAGGGACAAAATGCTGGAACTGCCTCCCTAACTGCGCTGTGGGTGTACCTACAATAAAAGGACAAAATCCTGGAACTCCCTCCCTAACAGCGCCGTGGGTGTACCTACACCACACGGACAAAATCCTGGAACTCCCTCCCTAACAGCGCCATGGGTGTACCTACACCACACGGACAAAATGCTGGAACTCCCTCCCTAACAGCACTGTGGGTGTACCTACACCACAGGGACAAAGTCCTGGAACTCCCTCCCTAACAGTGCCGTGGGTGTACCTACACCACACGGGACAAAATCCTGGAACTCCCTCGCTAACAGCACTGTGGGTGTACCTACACCACATGGACAAAATCCTGGAACTCCCTCCCTAACAGCACCGTGGGTGTACCTACACCACAGGGACAAAATCCTGGAACACCCTCCCTAACAGCGCCGTGGGTGTACCTACACCACAGGGACAAAATCCTGGAACTTCCTCCCTAACAGCGCCGTGGGTGTACCTACACCACAGTGACAAACTCCAGGAACTCCCTCCCTAACAGCACAGTGGGTGTACCGACACCACATGGACAAAACCCTGGAATTCCCTCCCTAACAGCACTGTGGGTGTACCTACAACACACGGACAAAATCCTGGATCTCACTCCCTAACAGCGCCGTGGGTGTACTTACACCACAGGGACAAAATCCTGGAACTCCCTCCGTAACAGCGCCGTGGGTGAACCTACACCACAGGGACAAAATCCTGGAACTCCCTCCCTAACAGCGCCGTGGGTGTACCTACACCACAGGGACAAAATCCTGGAACTCCCTCCCTAACAGCACCGTGGGTGTACTTACACCACACGGACAAAATCCTGGAACTCCCTCCCTAACAGCGCCGTGGGTGTACCTACACCACAGTGACAAAATCCTGGAACTCCCTCCCTAACAGCACTGTGGGTGTACCTACACCACAGGGACAAAATCCTGGAACTCTCTCCCTAACAGCGCCGTGGGTGTACCTACACCACACGGACAAAATCCTGGAACTCCCTCCCTAACAGCACCGTGGGTGTACCTACACCACACGGACAAAATCCTGGAAATCCCTCCCTAACAGCACCATGGGTGTACCTACACCACAGGGACAAAAGCCTGGAAGTCCCTCCCTAACAGCGCCGTGGGTGTAGCTACACCACACGGACAAAATCCTGTAAATCCCTCCCTCACAGCGCCGTGGGTGTACCTACACCACACGGACAAAATCGTGGAACTCGCTGCCTAACAGCACCGTGGGTGTACCTACACCACAGGGACAAAATCCTGGAACTCTCTCCCTAACAGCACCGTGGGTGTACCTACACCACAGGGACAAAATGCTGGAACTGCCTCCCTAACTGCGCTGTGGGTGTACCTACAATAAAAGGACAAAATCCTGGAACTCCCTCCGTAACAGCGCCGTGGGTCTACCTACACCACACGGACAAAATCCTGGAACTCCCTCCCTAAAAGCGCCGTGGGTGTACCTACACCACATGGACAAAATCCTGGAACTCCTTCCCTAACAGTACCGTGGGTGTACCTACACCACAGGGACAAAATCCTGGAACTCCCTCCCTAACAGCGCCGTGGGTGTACCTACACCACACGGACAAAATCCTGGAACACCCTCCCTAACAGCGCCGTGGGTGTACCTACACCACACGGACAAAATCCTGGAACTCCCTCCCCAACAGCGCCGTGGGTGTACCTACACCACACGGACAAAATCCTGGAACTCCCTCCCTAACAGCACAGTGGGTGTACCTACACCACAGGGACAAAATGCTGGAACTCCCTCCCTAACTGCGCCGTGGGTGTACCTACAATAAAAGGACAAAATCCTGGAACTCCCTCCCTAACAGCGCCGTGGGTGTAGCTACACCACACGGACAAAATCCTGGAAATCCCTCCCTAACAGCGCCGTGGGTGTACCTACACCACACGGACAAAATCCTGGAACACCCTCCCTAACAGCACCGTGGGTGTACCTACACCACACGGACAAAATCCTGGAAATCCCTCCCTAACAGCACCATGGGTGTACCTACACCACAGGGACAAAATCCTGGAAGTCCCTCCCTAACAGCGCCGTGGGTGTAGCTACACCATACGGACAAAATCCTGGAAATCCCTCCCTCACAGCGCCGTGGGTGTACCTACACCACACGGACAAAATCCTGGAACTCGCTCCCTTACAGCACCGTGGGTGTACCTACACCACAGGGGCAAAATCCTGGAACTCCCTCCCTAAAAGCCCCGTGGGTGTACCTACACCACAGGGACAAAACGCTGGAACTGCCTCCCTAACTGCGCTGTGGGTGTACCTACAATAATAGGACAAAATCCTGGAACTCCCTCCCTAACAGCGCCGTTGGTGTACCTACACCACACGGACAAAATCCGGGAACTCCCTCCCTAACAGCGCTGTGGGTGTACCTACACCACACGGACAAAATGCTGGAACTCCCTCCCTAACAGCACTGTGGGTGTACCGACACCACAGGGACAAAGTCCGGGAACTCCCTCCCTAACGGCGCCGTTGGTGTACCTACACCACACGGGACAAAATCCTGGAACTCCCTCGCTAACAGCACTGTGGGTGTACCTACACCACAGTGACAAAATCCTGGAACACCCTCCCTAACAGCGCCGTGGGTGTACCTACACCACATGGACAAAATCCTGGAAAGCCCTCCCTAACAGCGCCGTGGGTGTACCTACACCACAGTGACAAACTCCTGGAACTCCCTCCCTAACAGCGCTGTGGGTGTACCTACACCACACGGACAAAACCTTGGAATTCCCTCCCTAACAGCACTGTGGGTGTACCTACAACAAACGGACAAAATCCTGGATCTCACTCCCTAACAGCGCCGTGGGTGTACTTACACCACTGGGACAAAACCCTGGAACTCCCTCCCTAACAGCGCCATGGGTGTACCTACACCACACGGACAAAATCCTGGAACTCCCTCCCTAACAGCGCCGTGGGTGTACCTACACCACAGGGACAAAATCCTGGAACTCCCTCCCTAACAGCGCCGTGGGTGTACCTACACCACACTGACAAAATCCTGGAACTCCCTCCCTAACAGTGCTGTGGGTGTACCTACACCTCACTGACAAAATCCTGGAACTCCCTCCCTAACAGCGCCGTGGGTGTACCTGCACCATACGGACAAAATCCAGGAACTCCCTCCCTAACAGCGCCGTGGGTGTACCTACACCACACGGACAAAATCCTGGAACTCCCTCCCTAACAGCACCGTGGGTGTACCTACACCACACGGACAAAATCCTGGAAATCCCTCCCTAACAGCACCATGGGTGTACCTACACCACAGGAACAAATTCCTGGAAGTCCCTCCCTAACAGCGCCGTGGGTGTAGCTACACCACACGGACAAAATCCTGGAATTCCCTCCCTCACAGCGCCGTGGGTGTACCTTCACCACACGGACAAAATCCTGGAACTCGCTCCCTAACAGCACCGTGGGTGTACCTACACCACAGGGGCAAAATCCTGGAACTCCCCCCCTAACAGCACCGTGGGTGTACCTACACCACAGGGACAAAATGCTGGAACTGCCTCCCTAACTGCGCTGTGGGTGTACCTACAATAAAAGGACAAAATCCTGGAATTCCCTCCCTAACAGCACTGTGGGTGTACCTACCACACACGGACAAAATCCTGGAACTCCCTCCCTAACAGCGCCGTGGGTGTACCTACACCATACGGACAAAATCCTGGAACTCCCTCCCTAACAGCGCCGTGGGTGTACCTACACCACACGGACAAAATCCTGGAACTCCCTCCCTAATAGTGCCGTGGGTGTACCTACACCACACGGACAAAATCCTGGAACTCCCTCCCTAACAGCGCCGTGGGTGTACCTACACCACATGGACAAAATCCTGGAACTCCCTCCGTAACAGCGCCGTGGGTATACCTACACCACAGTGACAAAATCCTGGAACTCCCTCCCAAACAGCGCCATGGGTGTACCTACACCATACGGACAAAATCCTGGAAATCCCTCCCTAACAGCGCCGTGGGTATACCTACACCACAGGGGACAAAATCCTGGAACTCCCTCCGTAACAGCGCCGTGGGTGTACCTACACCACAGGGACAAAATCCTGGAACTCCCTCCCTAACAGCGCCGTGGGTGTCCATACACCACAGGGACAAAATCCTGGAACTCCATCCCTAACAGCACCGTGGGTGTACCTACACCACACGGACAAAATCCTGGAACTCCCTCCCTAACAGCACTGTGGGTGTACCTACACCACAGGGACAAAATCCTGGAAGTCCCTCCCTAACAGCGCCGTGGGTGTAGCTACACCACACGGACAAAATCTTGGAAATCCCTCCCTCACAGCGCCGTGGGTGTACCTTCACCACACGGACAAAATCCTGGAACTCGCTCCCTAACAGCACCGTGGGTGTACCTACACGACAGGGGCAAAATCCCTGGAACTCCCTCCCCTAACTGCACCGTGGGTGTACCTACACCACAGGGACAAAATGCTGGAACTGCCTCCCTAACTGCGCTGTGGGTGTACCTACAATAAAAGGACAAAATCCTGGAACTCCCTCCCTAACAGCGCCGTGGGTGTACCTACACCACACGGACAAAATCCTGGAACTCCCTCCCTAACAGCCCTGTGGGTGTACCTACACCACACGGACAAAATGCTGGAACTCCCTCCCTAACAGCACTGTGGGTGTACCTACACCACAGGGACAAAGTCCTGGAACTCCCTCCCTAACAGTGCCGTGGGTGTACCTACACCACACGGGACAAAATCCTGGAACTCCCTCGCTAACAGCACTGTGGGTGTACCTACACCACACGGACAAAATCCTGGAACTCCCTCCCTAACAGCACCGTGGGTGTACCTACACCACAGGGACAAAATCCTGGAACACCCTCCCTAACAGCGCCGTGGGTGTACCTACACCACATGGACAAAATCCTGGAACTCCCTCCCTAACAGCGCCGTGGGTGTACCTACACCACAGTGACAAACTCCTGGAACTCCCTCCCTAACAGCACAGTGGGTGTACCGACACCACATGGACAAAACCCTGGAATTCCCTCCCTAACAGCACTGTGGGTGTACCTACAACACACGGACAAAATCCTGGATCTCACTCCCTAACAGCGCCGTGGGTGTACTTACACCACTGGGACAAAATCCTGGAACTCCCTCCCTAACAGCGTCATGTGTGTACCTACTCCACACGGACAAAATCCTGGAACTCCCTCCCTAACAGCACCGTGGGTGTACCTACACCACAGGGACAAAATCCTGGAACTCCCTCCCTAACAGCGCCGTGGGTGTACCTACAACATACGGACAAAATCCTGGAACTCCCTCCCTAACAGCGCCGTGGGTGTAACTACACCACACGGACAAAATCCTGGAACTCCCTCCCTAACAGCGCCGTGGGTGTACCTACACCACACGGACAAAATCCTGGAACTCCCTCCCTAACAGCGCCGTGGGTGTAACTACACCACAGTGACAAAATCCTGGAACTCCCTCCCTCACAGCGCCATGGGTGTACCTACACCATACGGACAAAATCCTGGTAATCCCTCCCTAACAGCGCCGTGGGTGTACCTACACCACAGGGGACAAAATCCTGGAACTCCCTCCGTAACAGCGCCGTGGGTGTACCTACACCACAGGGACAAAATCCTGGAACTCCCTCCCTAACAGCGCCGTGGGTGTACCTACACCACAGGGACAAAATCCTGGAACTCCCTCCCTAACAGTACCGTGGGTGTACTTACACCACACGGACAAAATCCAGGAACTCCCTCCCTAACAGCGCCGTGGGTGTACCTACACCACAGTGACAAAATCCTGGAACTCCCTCCCTAACAGCACTGTGGGTGTACCTACACCACAGGGACAAAATCCTGGAACTCCCTCCGTAACAGCGCCGTGGGTGAACCTACACCACAGGGACAAAATCCTGGAACTCCCTCCCTAACAGCGCCGTGGGTGTACCTACACCACAGGGACAAAATCCTGGAACTCCCTCCCTAACAGCACCGTGGGTGTACTTACACCACATGGACAAAATCCAGGAACTCCCTCCCTAACAGCTCCGTGGGTGTACCTACACCACAGTGACAAAATCCTGGAACTCCCTCCCTAACAGCACTGTGGGGGTACCTACACCACAGGGACAAAATCCTGGAACTCTCTCCCTAACAGCGCCGTGGGTGTACCTACACCACACGGACAAAATCCTGGAACTCCCTCCCTAACAGCACCGTGGGTGTACCTACACCACACGGACAAAATCCTGGAAATCCCTCCCTAACAGCACCATGGGTGTACCTACACCACAGGGACAAATGCCTGGAAGTCCCTCGCTAACAGCGCCGTGGGTGTAGCTACACCACACGGACAAAATCCTGTAAATCCCTCCCTCACAGCGCCGTGGGTGTACCTACACCACACGGACAAAATCGTGGAACTCGCTCCCTAACAGCACCGTGGGTGTACCTACACCACAGGGGCAAAATCCTGGAACTCTCTCCCTAACAGCACCGTGGGTGTACCTACACCACAGGGACAAAATGCTGGAACTGCCTCCCTAACTGCGCTGTGGGTGTACCTACAATAAAAGGACAAAATCCTGGAACTCCCTCCGTAACAGCGCCGTGGGTCTACCTACACCACACGGACAAAATCCTGGAACTCCCTCCCTAACAGCGCCGTGGGTGTCCATACACCACAGGGACAAAATCCTGGAACTCCATCCCTAACAGCACCGTGGGTGTACCTACACCACACGGACAAAATCCTGGAACTCCTCCCTAACAGCACTGTGGGTGTACCTACACCACAGGGACAAAATCCTGGAAGTCCCTCCCTAACAGCGCCGTGGGTGTAGCTACACCACACGGACAAAAACTTGGAAATCCCTCCCTCACAGCGCCGTGGGTGTACCTTCACCACACGGACAAAATCCTGGAACTCGCTCCCTAACAGCACCGTGGGTGTACCTACACGACAGGGGCAAAATCCTGGAACCTCCCTCCCTAACTGCACCGTGGGGTGTACCTACACCACAGGGACAAAATGCTGGAACTGCCTCCCTAACTGCGCTGTGGGTGTACCTACAATAAAAGGACAAAATCCTGGAACTCCCTCCCTAACAGCGCCGTGGGTGTACCTACACCACACGGACAAAATCCTGGAACTCCCTCCCTAACAGCGCTGTGGGTGTACCTACACCACACGGACAAAATGCTGGAACTCCCTCCCTAACAGCACTGTGGGTGTACCTACACCACAGGGACAAAGTCCTGGAACTCCCTCCCTAACAGTGCCGTGGGTGTACCTACACCACACGGGACAAAATCCTGGAACTTCCCTCGCTAACAGCACTGTGGGGTGTACCTACACCACACGGACAAAATCCTGGAACTCCCTCCCTAACAGCACCGTGGGTGTACCTACACCACAGGGACAAAATCCTGGAACACCCTCCCTAACAGCGCCGTGGGTGTACCTACACCACATGGACAAAATCCTGGAACTCCCTCCCTAACAGCGCCGTGGGTGTACCTACACCACAGTGACAAACTCCTGGAACTCCCCTCCTAACAGCACAGTGGGTGTACGCACACCACATGGACAAAACCCTGGAATTCCCTCCCTAACAGCACTGTGGGTGTACCTACAACACACGGACAAAATCCCTGGATCTCACTCCCCTAACAGCGCCGTGGGTGTACTTACACCACTGGGATCCTGGAACTCCCTCCCTAACAGCGTCATGTGTGTACCTACTCCACACGGGACAAAATCCTGGAACTCCCTCCCTAACAGCACCGTGGGTGTACCTACACCACAGGGACAAAATCCTGGAACTCCCTCCCTAACAGCGCCGTGGGTGTACCTACAACATACGGACAAAATCCTGGAACTCCCTCCCTAACAGCGCCGTGGGTGTAACTACACCACACGGACAAAATCCTGGAACTCCCTCCCTAACAGCGCCGTGGGTGTACCTACACCACACGGACAAAATCCTGGAACTCCCTCCCTAACAGCGCCGTGGGTGTAACTACACCACAGTGACAAAATCCTGGAACTCCCTCCCTCACAGCGCCATGGGTGTACCTACACCATACGGACAAAATCCTGGTAATCCCTCCCTAACAGCGCCGTGGGTGTACCTACACCACAGGGGACAAAATCCTGGAACTCCCTCCGTAACAGCGCCGTGGGTGTACCTACACCACAGGGACAAAATCCTGGAACTCCCTTCCTAACAGCGCCGTGGGTGTACCTACAACACAGGGACAAAATCCTGGAACTCCCTCCCTAACAGTACCGTGGGTGTACTTACACCACACGGACAAAATCCAGGAACTCCCTCCCTAACAGCGCCGTGGGTGTACCTACACCACAGTGACAAAATCCTGGAACTCCCTCCCTAACAGCACTGTGGGTGTACCTACACCACAGGGACAAAATCCTGGAACTCCCTCCGTAACAGCGCCGTGGGTGAACCTACACCACAGGGACAAAATCCTGGAACTCCCTCCCTAACAGCGCCGTGGGTGTACCTACACCATAGGGACAAAATCCTGGAACTCCCTCCCTAACAGCACCGTGGGTGTACTTACACCACATGGACAAAATCCAGGAACTCCCTCCCTAACAGCTCCGTGGGTGTACCTACACCACAGTGACAAAATCCTGGAACTCCCTCCCTAACAGCACTGTGGGGGTACCTACACCACAGGGACAAAATCCTGGAACTCTCTCCCTAACAGCGCCGTGGGTGTACCTACACCACACGGACAAAATCCTGGAACTCCCTCCCTAACAGCACCGTGGGTGTACCTACACCACACGGACAAAATCCTGGAAATCCCTCCCTAACAGCACCATGGGTGTACCTACACCACAGGGACAAATGCCTGGAAGTCCCTCCCTAACAGCGCCGTGGGTGTAGCTACACCACACGGACAAAATCCTGTAAATCCCTCCCTCACAGCGCCGTGGGTGTACGTACACCACACGGACAAAATCGTGGAACTCGCTCCCTAACAGCACCGTGGGTGTACCTACACCACAGGGGCAAAATCCTGGAACTCTCTCCCTAACAGCACCGTGGGTGTACCTACACCACAGGGACAAAATGCTGGAACTGCCTCCCTAACTGCGCTGTGGGTGTACCTACAATAAAAGGACAAAATCCTGGAACTCCCTCCGTAACAGCGCCGTGGGTCTACCTACACCACACGGACAAAATCCTGGAACTCCCTCCCTAAAAGCGCCGTGGGTGTACCTACACCACATGGACAAAATCCTCGAACTCCTTCCCTAACAGCACCGTGGGTGTACCTGCACCACAGGGACAAAATCCTGGAACTCCCTCCCTAACAGCGCCGTGGGTGTACCTACACCACACGGACAAAATCCTGGAACCCCCTCCCTAACAGCGCCGTGGGTGTACCTACACCACACGGACAAAATCCTGCAACTCGCTCCCTTACAGCACCGTGGGTGTACCTACACCACAGGGGCAAAATCCTGGAACTCCCTCCCTAAAAGCCCCGTGGGTGTACCTACACCACAGGGACAAAATGCTGGAACTGCCTTCCTAACTGCGCTGTGGGTGTACCTACAATAATAGGACAAAATCCTGGAACTCCCTCCCTAACAGCGCCGTTGGTGTACCTACACCACACGGACAAAATCCGGGAACTCCCTCCCTAACAGCGCTGTGGGTGTACCTACAACACACGGACAAAATGCTGGAACTCCCTCCCCAACAGCACTGTGGGTGTACCGACACCACAGGGACAAAGTCCGGGAACTCCCTCCCTAACAGCGCCGTGGGTGTACCTACACCACATGGGACAAAATCCTGGAACTCCCCTCGCTAACAGCACTGTGGGTGTACCTACACCACAGTGACAAAATCCTGGAACACCCTCCCTAACAGCGCCGTGGGTGTACCTACACCACATGGACAAAATCCTGGAACTCCCTCCCTAACAGCGCCGTGGTGTACCTGCACCATACGGACAAAATCCAGGAACTCCCTCCCTAACAGCGCCGTGGGTGTACCTACACCACACGGACAAAATCCTGGAACTCCCTCCCTAACAGCACTGTGGGTGTACCTACACCACAGGGACAAAATCCTGGAAGTCCCTCCCTAACAGCGCCGTGGGTGTAGCTACACCACACGGACAAAATCTTGGAAATCCCTCCCTCACAGCGCCGTGGGTGTACCTTCACCACACGGACAAAATCCTGGAACTCGCTCCCTAACAGCACCGTGGGTGTACCTACACGACAGGGGCAAAATCCTGGAACTCCCTCCCTAACAGCACCGTGGGTGTACCTACACCACAGGGACAAAATGCTGGAACTGCCTCCCTAACTGCGCTGTGGGTGTACCTACAATAAAAGGACAAAATCCTGGAACTCCCTCCCTAACAGCGCCGTGGGTGTACCTACACCACACGGACAAAATCCTGGAACTCCCTCCCTAACAGCGCTGTGGGTGTACCTACACCACACGGACAAAATGCTGGAACTCCCTCCCTTACAGCACTGTGGGTGTACCTACACCACAGGGACAAAGTCCTGGAACTCCCTCCCTAACAGTACCGTGGGTGTACCTACACCACACGGGACAAAATCCTGGAACTCCCTCGCTAACAGCACTGTGGTGTACCTACACCACACGGACAAAATCCTGGAACTCCCTCCCTAACAGCACCGTGGGTGTACCTACACCACAGGGACAAAATCCTGGAACACCCTCCCTAACAGCGCCGTGGGTGTACCTACACCACATGGACAAAATCCTGGAACTCCCTCCCTAACAGCGCCGTGGGTGTACCTACACCACAGTGACAAACTCCTGGAACTCCATCCCTAACAGCACAGTGGGTGTACCGACACCACATGGACAAAACCCTGGAATTCCCTCCCTAACAGCACTGTGGGTGTACCTACAACACACGGACAAAATCCTGGATCTCACTCCCTAACAGCGCCGTGGGTGTACTTACACCACTGGGACAAAATCCTGGAACTCCCTCCCTAACAGCGTCATGTGTGTACCTACACCACACGGACAAAATCCTGGAACTCCCTCCCTAACAGCACCGTGGGTGTACCTACACCACAGGGACAAAATCCTGGAACTCCCTCCCTTACAGCGCCGTGGGTGTACCTACAACATACGGACAAAATCCTGGAACTCCCTCCCTAACAGCGCCGTGGGTGTAACTACACCACACGGACAAAATCCTGGAACTCCCTCCCTAACAGCGCCGTGGGTGTACCTACACCACACGGACAAAATCCTGGAACTCCCTCCCTAACAGCGCCGTGGGTGTAACTACACCACAGTGACAAAATCCTGGAACTCCCTCCCTCACAGCGCCATGGGTGTACCTACACCATACGGACAAAATCCTGGTAATCCCTCCCTAACAGCGCCGTGGGTGTACCTACACCACAGGGGACAAAATCCTGGAACTCCCTCCGTAACAGCGCCGTGGGTGTACCTACACCACAGGGACAAAATCCTGGAACTCCCTCCCTAACAGCGCCGTGGGTGTACCTACACCACAGGGACAAAATCCTGGAACTCCCTCCCTAACAGCACCGTGGGTGTACTTACACCACACGGACAAAATCCAGGAACTCCCTCCCTAACAGCGCCGTGGGTGTACCTACACCACAGGGGACAAAATCCTGGAACTCCCTCCGTAACAGCGCCGTGGGTGTACCTACACCACAGGGACAAAATCCTGGAACTCCCTCCCTAACAGCGCCGTGGGTGTACCTACACCACAGGGACAAAATCCTGGAACTCCCTCCCTAACAGCACCGTGGGTGTACTTACACCACACGGACAAAATCCAGGAACTCCCTCCCTAACAGCGCCGTGGGTGTACCTACACCACAGTGACAAAATCCTGGAACTCCCTCCCTAACAGCACTGTGGGTGTACCTACACCACAGGGACAAAATCCTGGAACTCCCTCCGTAACAGCGCCGTGGGTGAACCTACACCACAGGGACAAAATCCTGGAACTCCCTCCCTAACAGCGCCGTGGGTGTACCTACACCACAGGGACAAAATCCTGGAACTCCCTCCCTAACAGCACCGTGGGTGTACTTACACCACACGGACAAAATCCAGGAACTCCCTCCCTAACAGCGCCGTGGGTGTACCTACACCACAGTGACAAAATCCTGGAACTCCCTCCCTAACAGCACTGTGGGTGTACCTACACCACAGGGACAAAATCCTGGAACTCTCTCCCTAACAGCGCCGTGGGTGTACCTACACCACACGGACAAAATCCTGGAACTCCCTCCCTAACAGCACCGTGGGTGTACCTACACCACACGGACAAAATCCTGGAAATCCCTCCCTAACAGCACCATGGGTGTACCTACACCACAGGTGCAAAAGCCTGGAAGTCCCTCCCTAACAGCGCCGTGGGTGTAGCTACACCACACGGACAAAATCGTGGGAACTCGCTCCCTAACAGCACCGTGGGTGTACCTACACCACAGGGGCAAAATCCTGGAACTCTCTCCCTAACAGCACCGTGGGTGTACCTACACCACAGGGACAAAATGCTGGAACTGCCTCCGTAACAGCGCCGTGGGTCTACCTACACCACACGGACAAAATCCTGGAACTCCCTCCCTAAAAGCGCCGTGGGTGTACCTACACCAAATGGACAAAATCCTGGAACTCCTTCCCTAACAGCACCGTGGGTGTACCTGCACCAAAGGGACAAAATCCTGGAACTCCCTCCCTAACAGCGCCGTGGGTGTACCGACACCACACGGACAAAATCCTGGAACCCCCTCCCTAACAGCGCCGTGGGTGTACCTACACCACACGGACAAAATCCTGGAACTCCCTCCCTAACAGCGCCGTGGGTGTACCTACACCACACGGACAAAATCCTGGTACTCCCTCCCTAACAGCACAGTGGGTGTACCTACACCACAGGGACAAAATGCTGGAACTCCCTCCCTAACTGCGCCGTGGGGTGTACCTACAATAAAAGGACAAAATCCTGGAACTCCCTCCCTAACAGCGCCGTGGGTGTAGCTACACCACACGGACAAAATCCTGGAACTCCCTCCCTAACAGCGCCGTGGGTGTACCTACACCACACGGACAAAATCCTGGAACACCCTCCCTAACAGCACCGTGGGTGTACCTACACCACACGGACAAAATCCTGGAAATCCCTCCCTAACAGCACCATGGGTGTACCTACACCACAGGGACAAAATCCTGGAAGTCCCTCCCTAACAGCGCCGTGGGTGTAGCTACACCACATGGACAAAATCCTGGAAATCCCTCCCTCACAGCGCCGTGGGTGTACCTACACCACACGGACAAAATCCTGGAACTCGCTCCCTTACAGCACCGTGGGTGTACCTACACCACAGGGGCAAAATCCTGGAACTCCCTCCCTAAAAGCCCCGTGGGTGTACCTACACCACAGGTGCAAAAGCCTGGAAGTCCCTCCCTCACAGCGCCATGGGTGTACCTACACCATACGGACAAAATCCTGGTAATCCCTCCCTAACAGCGCCGTGGGTGTACCTACACCACAGGGGACAAAATCCTGGAACTCCCTCCGTAACAGCGCCGTGGGTGTACCTACACCACAGGGACAAAATCCTGGAACTCCCTCCCTAACAGCGCCGTGGGTGTACCTACACCACAGGGACAAAATCCTGGAACTCCCTCCCTAACAGCACCGTGGGTGTACTTACACCACACGGACAAAATCCAGGAACTCCCTCCCTAACAGCGCCGTGGGTGTACCTACACCACAGGGGACAAAATCCTGGAACTCCCTCCGTAACAGCGCCGTGGGTGTACCTACACCACAGGGACAAAATCCTGGAACTCCCTCCCTAACAGCGCCGTGGGTGTACCTACACCACAGGGACAAAATCCTGGAACTCCCTCCCTAACAGCACCGTGGGTGTACTTACACCACACGGACAAAAATCCAGGAACTCCCTCCCTAACAGCGCCGTGGGTGTACCTACACCACAGTGACAAAATCCTGGAACTCCCTCCCTAACAGCACTGTGGGTGTACCTACACCACAGGGACAAAATCCTGGAACTCCCTCCGTAACAGCGCCGTGGGTGAACCTACACCACAGGGACAAAATCCTGGAACTCCCTCCCTAACAGCGCCGTGGGTGTACCTACACCACAGGGACAAAATCCTGGAACTCCCTCCCTAACAGCACCGTGGGTGTACTTACACCACACGGACAAAATCCAGGAACTCCCTCCCTAACAGCGCCGTGGGTGTACCTACACCACAGTGACAAAATCCTGGAACTCCCTCCCTAACAGCACTGTGGGTGTACCTACACCACAGGGACAAAATCCTGGAACTCTCTCCCTAACAGCGCCGTGGGTGTACCTACACCACACGGACAAAATCCTGGAACTCCCTCCCTAACAGCACCGTGGGTGTACCTACACCACACGGACAAAATCCTGGAAATCCCTCCCTAACAGCACCATGGGTGTACCTACACCACAGGTGCAAAAGCCTGGAAGTCCCTCCCTAACAGCGCCGTGGGTGTAGCTACACCACACGGACAAAATCGTGGAACTCGCTCCCTAACAGCACCGTGGGTGTACCTACACCACAGGGGCAAAATCCTGGAACTCTCTCCCTAACAGCACCGTGGGTGTACCTACACCACAGGGACAAAATGCTGGAACTGCCTCCGTAACAGCGCCGTGGGTCTACCTACACCACACGGACAAAATCCTGGAACTCCCTCCCTAAAAGCGCCGTGGGTGTACCTACACCAAATGGACAAAATCCTGGAACTCCTTCCCTAACAGCACCGTGGGTGTACCTGCACCAAAGGGACAAAATCCTGGAACTCCCTCCCTAACAGCGCCGTGGGTGTACCGACACCACACGGACAAAATCCTGGAACCCCCTCCCTAACAGCGCCGTGGGTGTACCTACACCACACGGACAAAATCCTGGAACTCCCTCCCTAACAGCGCCGTGGGTGTACCTACACCACACGGACAAAATCCTGGTACTCCCTCCCTAACAGCACAGTGGGTGTACCTACACCACAGGGACAAAATGCTGGAACTCCCTCCCTAACTGCGCCGTGGGTGTACCTACAATAAAAGGACAAAATCCTGGAACTCCCTCCCTAACAGCGCCGTGGGTGTAGCTACACCACACGGACAAAATCCTGGAACTCCCTCCCTAACAGCGCCGTGGGTGTACCTACACCACACGGACAAAATCCTGGAACACCCTCCCTAACAGCACCGTGGGTGTACCTACACCACACGGACAAAATCCTGGAAATCCCTCCCTAACAGCACCATGGGTGTACCTACACCACAGGGACAAAATCCTGGAAGTCCCTCCCTAACAGCGCCGTGGGTGTAGCTACACCACATGGACAAAATCCTGGAAATCCCTCCCTCACAGCGCCGTGGGTGTACCTACACCACACGGACAAAATCCTGGAACTCGCTCCCTTACAGCACCGTGGGTGTACCTACACCACAGGGGCAAAATCCTGGAACTCCCTCCCTAAAAGCCCCGTGGGTGTACCTACACCACAGGTGCAAAAGCCTGGAAGTCCCTCCCTAACAGCGCCGTGGGTGTAGCTACACCACACGGACAAAATCGTGGAACTCGCTCCCTAACAGCACCGTGGGTGTACCTACACCACAGGGGCAAAATCCTGGAACTCTCTCCCTAACAGCACCGTGGGTGTACCTACACCACAGGGACAAAATGCTGGAACTGCCTCCGTAACAGCGCCGTGGGTCTACCTACACCACACGGACAAAATCCTGGAACTCCCTCCCTAAAAGCGCCGTGGGTGTACCTACACCAAATGGACAAAATCCTGGAACTCCTTCCCTAACAGCACCGTGGGTGTACCTGCACCAAAGGGACAAAATCCTGGAACTCCCTCCCTAACAGCGCCGTGGGTGTACCGACACCACACGGACAAAATCCTGGAACCCCCTCCCTAACAGCGCCGTGGGTGTACCTACACCACACGGACAAAATCCTGGAACTCCCTCCCTAACAGCGCCGTGGGTGTACCTACACCACACGGACAAAATCCTGGTACTCCCTCCCTAACAGCACAGTGGGTGTACCTACACCACAGGGACAAAATGCTGGAACTCCCTCCCTAACTGCGCCGTGGGTGTACCTACAATAAAAGGACAAAATCCTGGAACTCCCTCCCTAACAGCGCCGTGGGTGTAGCGACACCACACGGACAAAATCCTGGAACTCCCTCCCTAACAGCGCCGTGGGTGTACCTACACCACACGGACAAAATCCTGGAACACCCTCCCTAACAGCACCGTGGGTGTACCTACACCACACGGACAAAATCCTGAAAATCCCTCCCTAACAGCACCATGGGTGTACCTACACCACAGGGACAAAATCCTGGAAGTCCCTCCCTAACAGCGCCGTGGGTGTAGCTACACCACATGGACAAAATCCTGGAAATCCCTCCCTCACAGCGCCGTGGGTGTACCTACACCACACGGACAAAATCCTGGAACTCGCTCCCTTACAGCACCGTGGGTGTACCTACACCACAGGGGCAAAATCCTGGAACTCCCTCCCTAAAAGCCCCGTGGGTGTACCTACACCACAGGGACAAAATGCTGGAACTGCCTCCCTAACTGCGCTGTGGGTGTACCTACAATAATAGGACAAAATCCTAGAACTCCCTCCCTAACAGCGCCGTTGGTGTACCTACACCACACGGACAAAATCCGGGAACTCCCTCCCTAACAGCACTGTGGGTGTACCTACACCACAGTGACAAAATCCTGGAACACCCTCCCTAACAGCGCCGTGGGTGTACCTACACCACAGGGACAAAATCCTGGAACTCCCTCCCTAACAGCGCCGTGGGTGTCCATACACCACAGGGACAAAATCCTGGAACTCCATCCCTAACAGCACCGTGGGTGTACCTACACCACACGGATAAAATCCTGGAACTCCCTCCCTAACAGCACTGTGGGTGTACCTACACCACAGGGACAAAATCCTGGAAGTCCCTCCCTAACAGCGCCGTGGGTGTAGCTACACCACACGGACAAAATCTTGGAAATCCCTCCCTCACAGCGCCGTGGGTGTACCTTCACCACACGGACAAAATCCTGGAACTCGCTCCCTAACAGCACGTGGGTGTACCTACACGACAGGGGCAAAATCCTGGAACTCCCTCCCTAACAGCACCGTGGGTGTACCTACACCACAGGGACAAAATGCTGGAACTGCCTCCCTAACTGCGCTGTGGGTGTACCTACAATAAAAGGACAAAATCCTGGAACTCCCTCCCTAACAGCGCCGTGGGTGTACCTACACCACACGGACAAAATCCTGGAACTCCCTCCCTAACAGCGCTGTGGGTGTACCTACACCACACGGACAAAATGCTGGAACTCCCTCCCTAACAGCACTGTGGGTGTACCTACACCACAGGGACAAAGTCCTGGAACTCCCTCCCTAACAGTGCCGTGGGTGTACCTACACCACACGGGACAAAATCCTGGAACTCCCTCGCTAACAGCACTGTGGGTGTACCTACACCACACGGACAAAATCCTGGAACTCCCTCCCTAACAGCACCGTGGGTGTACCTACACCACAGGGACAAAATCCTGGAACACCCTCCCTAACAGCGCCGTGGGTGTACCTACACCACATGGACAAAATCCTGGAACTCCCTCCCTAACAGCGCCGTGGGTGTACCTACACCACAGTGACAAACTCCTGGAACTCCCTCCCTAACAGCACAGTGGGTGTACCGACACCACATGGACAAAACCCTGGAATTCCCTCCCTAACAGCACTGTGGGTGTACCTACAACACACGGACAAAATCCTGGATCTCACTCCCTAACAGCGCCGTGGGTGTACTTACACCACTGGGACAAAATCCTGGAACTCCCTCCCTAACAGCGTCATGTGTGTACCTACTCCACACGGACAAAATCCTGGAACTCCCTCCCTAACAGCACCGTGGGTGTACCTACACCACAGGGACAAAATCCTGGAACTCCCTCCCTAACAGCGCCGTGGGTGTACCTACAACATACGGACAAAATCCTGGAACTCCCTCCCTAACAGCGCCGTGGGTGTAACTACACCACACGGACAAAATCCTGGAACTCCCTCCCTAACAGCGCCGTGGGTGTACCTACACCACACGGACAAAATCCTGGAACTCCCTCCCTAACAGCGCCGTGGGTGTAACTACACCACAGTGACAAAATCCTGGAACTCCCTCCCTCACAGCGCCATGGGTGTACCTACACCATACGGACAAAATCCTGGTAATCCCTCCCTAACAGCGCCGTGGGTGTACCTACACCACAGGGGACAAAATCCTGGAACTCCCTCCGTAACAGCGCCGTGGGTGTACCTACACCACAGGGACAAAATCCTGGAACTCCCTCCCTAACAGCGCCGTGGGTGTACCTACACCACAGGGACAAATTCCTGGAACTCCCTCCCTAACAGCACCGTGGGTGTACTTACACCACACGGACAAAATCCAGGAACTCCCTCCCTAACAGCGCCGTGGGTGTACCTACACCACAGTGACAAAATCCTGGAACTCCCTCCCTAACAGCACTGTGGGTGTACCTACACCACAGGGACAAAATCCTGGAACTCCCTCCGTAACAGCGCCGTGGGTGAACCTACACCACAGGGACAAAATCCTGGAACTCCCTCCCTAACAGCGCCGTGGGTGTACCTACACCACAGGGACAAAATCCTGGAACTCCCTCCCTAACAGCACCGTGGGTGTACTTACACCACACGGACAAAATCCAGGAACTCCCTCCCTAACAGCTCCGTGGGTGTACCTACACCACAGTGACAAAATCCTGGAACTCCCTCCCTAACAGCACTGTGGGGGTACCTACACCACAGGGACAAAATCCTGGAACTCTCTCCCTAACAGCGCCGTGGGTGTACCTACACCACACGGACAAAATCCTGGAACTCCCTCCCTAACAGCACCGTGGGTGTACCTACACCACACGGACAAAATCCTGGAAATCCCTCCCTAACAGCACCATGGGTGTACCTACACCACAGGGACAAATGCCTGGAAGTCCCTCCCTAACAGCGCCGTGGGTGTAGCTACACCACACGGACAAAATCCTGTAAATCCCTCCCTCACAGCGCCGTGGGTGTACCTACACCACACGGACAAAATCGTGGAACTCGCTCCCTAACAGCACCGTGGGTGTACCTACACCACAGGGGCAAAATCCTGGAACTCTCTCCCTAACAGCACCGTGGGTGTACCTACACCACAGGGACAAAATGCTGGAACTGCCTCCCTAACTGCGCTGTGGGTGTACCTACAATAAAAGGACAAAATCCTGGAACTCCCTCCGTAACAGCGCCGTGGGTCTACCTACACCACACGGACAAAATCCTGGAACTCCCTCCCTAAAAGCGCCGTGGGTGTACCTACACCACACGGACAAAATCCTGGAACTCCCTCCCTAACAGCGCCGTGGGTGTACCTACACCACATGGACAAAATCCTGGAACTCCTTCCCTAACAGCACCGTGGGTGTACCTGCACCACAGGGACAAAATCCTGGAACTCCCTCCCTAACAGCGCCGTGGGTGTACCTACACCACACGGACAAAATCCTGGAACCCCCTCCCTAACAGCGCCGTGGGTGTACCTACACCACACGGACAAAATCCTGCAACTCGCTCCCTTACAGCACCGTGGGTGTACCTACACCACAGGGGCAAAATCCTGGAACTCCCTCCCTAAAAGCCCCGTGGGTGTACCTACACCACAGGGACAAAATGCTGGAACTGCCTCCCTAACTGCGCTGTGGGTGTACCTACAATAATAGGACAAAATCCTGGAACTCCCTCCCTAACAGCGCCGTTGGTGTACCTACACCACACGGACAAAATCCGGGAACTCCCTCCCTAACAGCGCTGTGGGTGTACCTACAACACACGGACAAAATGCTGGAACTCCCTCCCCAACAGCACTGTGGGTGTACCGACACCACAGGGACAAAGTCCGGGAACTCCCTCCCTAACAGCGCCGTGGGTGTACCTACACCACACGGGACAAAATCCTGGAACTCCCTCGCTAACAGCACTGTGGGTGTACCTACACCACAGTGACAAAATCCTGGAACACCCTCCCTAACAGCGCCGTGGGTGTACCTACACCACATGGACAAAATCCTGGAACTCCCTCCCTAACAGCGCCGTGGGTGTACCTGCACCATACGGACAAAATCCAGGAACTCCCTCCCTAACAGCGCCGTGGGTGTACCTACACCACACGGACAAAATCCTGGAACTCCCTCCCTAACAGCACTGTGGGTGTACCTACACCACAGGGACAAAATCCTGGAAGTCCCTCCCTAACAGCGCCGTGGGTGTAGCTACACCACACGGACAAAATCTTGGAAATCCCTCCCTCACAGCGCCGTGGGTGTACCTTCACACACGGACAAAATCCTGGAACTCGCTCCCTAACAGCACCGTGGGTGTACCTACACGACAGGGGCAAAATCCTGGAACTCCCTCCCTAACAGCACCGTGGGTGTACCTACACCACAGGGACAAAATGCTGGAACTGCCTCCCTAACTGCGCTGTGGGTGTACCTACAATAAAAGGACAAAATCCTGGAACTCCCTCCCTAACAGCGCCGTGGGTGTACCTACACCACACGGACAAATTCCTGGAACTCCCTCCCTAACAGCGCTGTGGGTGTACCTACACCACACGGACAAAATGCTGGAACTCCCTCCCTAACAGCACTGTGGGTGTACCTACACCACAGGGACAAAGTCCTGGAACTCCCTCCCTAACAGTACCGTGGGTGTACCTACACCACACGGGACAAAATCCTGGAACTCCCTCGCTAACAGCACTGTGGGTGTACCTACACCACACGGACAAAATCCTGGAACTCCCTCCCTAACAGCACCGTGGGTGTACCTACACCACAGGGACAAAATCCTGGAACACCCTCCCTAACAGCGCCGTGGGTGTACCTACACCACATGGACAAAATCCTGGAACTCCCTCCCTAACAGCGCCGTGGGTGTACCTACACCACAGTGACAAACTCCTGGAACTCCCTCCCTAACAGCACAGTGGGTGTACCGACACCACATGGACAAAACCCTGGAATTCCCTCCCTAACAGCACTGTGGGTGTACCTACAACACACGGACAAAATCCTGGATCTCACTCCCTAACAGCGCCGTGGGTGTACTTACACCACTGGGACAAAATCCTGGAACTCCCTCCCTAACAGCGTCATGTGTGTACCTACACCACACGGACAAAATCCTGGAACTCCCTCCCTAACAGCACCGTGGGTGTACCTACACCAAAGGGACAAAATCCTGGAACTCCCTCCCTTACAGCGCCGTGGGTGTACCTACAACATACGGACAAAATCCTGGAACTCCCTCCCTAACAGCGCCGTGGGTGTAACTACACCACACGGACAAAATCCTGGAACTCCCTCCCTAACAGCGCCGTGGGTGTACCTACACCACACGGACAAAATCCTGGATCTCACTCCCTAACAGCGCCGTGGGTGTACTTACACCACTGTGACAAAATCCTGGAACTCCCTCCCTAACAGCGTCATGTGTGTACCTACTCCACACGGACAAAATCCTGGAACTCCCTCCCTAACAGCACCGTGGGTGTACCTACACCACAGGGACAAAATCCTGGAACTCCCTCCCTAACAGCGCCGTGGGTGTACCTACAACATACGGACAAAATCCTGGAACTCCCTCCCTAACAGCGCCGTGGGTGTAACTACACCACACGGACAAAATCCTGGAACTCCCTCCCTAACAGCGCCGTGGGTGTACCTACACCACACGGACAAAATCCTGGAACTCCCTCCCTAACATCGCCGTGGGTGTAACTACACCACAGGGACAAAATCCTGGAACTCCCTCCCTCACAGCGCCATGGGTGTACCTACACCATACGGACAAAATCCTGGTAATCCCTCCCTAACAGCGCCGTGGGTGTACCTACACCACAGGGGACAAAATCCTGGAACTCCCTCCGTAACAGCGCCGTGGGTGTACCTACACCACAGGGACAAAATCCTGGAACTCCCTCCCTAACAGCGCCGTGGGTGTACCTACACCACAGGGACAAAATCCTGGAACTCCCTCCCTAACAGCACCGTGGGTGTACTTACACCACACGGACAAAATCCAGGAACTCCCTCCCTAACAGCGCCGTGGGTGTACCTACACCACAGTGACAAAATCCTGGAACTCCCTCCCTAACAGCACTGTGGGTGTACCTACACCACAGGGACAAAATCCTGGAACTCCCTCCGTAACAGCGCCGTGGGTGAACCTACACCACAGGGACAAAATCCTGGAACTCCCTCCCTAACAGCGCCGTGGGTGTACCTACACCACAGGGACAAAATCCTGGAACTCCCTCCCTAACAGCACCGTGGGTGTACTTACACCACACGGACAAAATCCAGGAACTCCCTCCCTAACAGCTCCGTGGGTGTACCTACACCACAGTGACAAAATCCTGGAACTCCCTCCCTAACAGCACTGTGGGGGTACCTACACCACAGGGACAAAATCCTGGAACTCTCTCCCTAACAGCGCCGTGGGTGTACCTACACCACACGGACAAAATCCTGGAACTCCCTCCCTAACAGCAGCGTGGGTGTACCTACACCACACGGACAAAATCCTGGAAATCCCTCCCTAACAGCACCATGGGTGTACCTACACCACAGGGACAAATGCCTGGAAGTCCCTCCCTAACAGCGCCGTGGGTGTAGCTACACCACACGGACAAAATCCTGTAAATCCCTCCCTCACAGCGCCGTGGGTGTACCTACACCACACGGACAAAATCGTGGAACTCGCTCCCTAACAGCACCGTGGGTGTACCTACACCACAGGGGCAAAATCCTGGAACTCTCTCCCTAACAGCACCGTGGGTGTACCTACACCACAGGGACAAAATGCTGGAACTGCCTCCCTAACTGCGCTGTGGGTGTACCTACAATAAAAGGACAAAATCCTGGAACTCCCTCCGTAACAGCGCCGTGGGTCTACCTACACCACACGGACAAAATCCTGGAACTCCCTCCCTAAAAGCGCCGTGGGTGTACCTACACCACACGGACAAAATCCTGGAACTCCCTCCCTAACAGCGCCGTGGGTGTACCTACACCACATGGACAAAATCCTGGAACTCCTTCCCTAACAGCACCGTGGGTGTACCTGCACCACAGGGACAAAATCCTGGAACTCCCTCCCTAACAGCGCCGTGGGTGTACCTACACCACACGGACAAAATCCTGGAACCCCCTCCCTAACAGCGCCGTGGGTGTACCTACACCACACGGACAAAATCCTGCAACTCGCTCCCTTACAGCACCGTGGGTGTACCTACACCACAGGGGCAAAATCCTGGAACTCCCTCCCTAAAAGCCCCGTGGGTGTACCTACACCACAGGGACAAAATGCTGGAACTGCCTCCCTAACTGCGCTGTGGGTGTACCTACAATAATAGGACAAAATCCTGGAACTCCCTCCCTAACAGCGCCGTTGGTGTACCTACACCACACGGACAAAATCCGGGAACTCCCTCCCTAACAGCGCTGTGGGTGTACCTACAACACACGGACAAAATGCTGGAACTCCCTCCCCAACAGCACTGTGGGTGTACCGACACCACAGGGACAAAGTCCGGGAACTCCCTCCCTAACAGCGCCGTGGGTGTACCTACACCACACGGGACAAAATCCTGGAACTCCCTCGCTAACAGCACTGTGGGTGTACCTACACCACAGTGACAAAATCCTGGAACACCCTCCCTAACAGCGCCGTGGGTGTACCTACACCACATGGACAAAATCCTGGAACTCCCTCCCTAACAGCGCCGTGGGTGTACCTGCACCATACGGACAAAATCCAGGAACTCCCTCCCTAACAGCGCCGTGGGTGTACCTACACCACACGGACAAAATCCTGGAACTCCCTCCCTAACAGCACTGTGGGTGTACCTACACCACAGGGACAAAATCCTGGAAGTCCCTCCCTAACAGCGCCGTGGGTGTAGCTACACCACACGGACAAAATCTTGGAAATCCCTCCCTCACAGCGCCGTGGGTGTACCTTCACACACGGACAAAATCCTGGAACTCGCTCCCTAACAGCACCGTGGGTGTACCTACACGACAGGGGCAAAATCCTGGAACTCCCTCCCTAACAGCACCGTGGGTGTACCTACACCACAGGGACAAAATGCTGGAACTGCCTCCCTAACTGCGCTGTGGGTGTACCTACAATAAAAGGACAAAATCCTGGAACTCCCTCCCTAACAGCGCCGTGGGTGTACCTACACCACACGGACAAATTCCTGGAACTCCCTCCCTAACAGCGCTGTGGGTGTACCTACACCACACGGACAAAATGCTGGAACTCCCTCCCTAACAGCACTGTGGGTGTACCTACACCACAGGGACAAAGTCCTGGAACTCCCTCCCTAACAGTACCGTGGGTGTACCTACACCACACGGGACAAAATCCTGGAACTCCCTCGCTAACAGCACTGTGGGTGTACCTACACCACACGGACAAAATCCTGGAACTCCCTCCCTAACAGCACCGTGGGTGTACCTACACCACAGGGACAAAATCCTGGAACACCCTCCCTAACAGCGCCGTGGGTGTACCTACACCACATGGACAAAATCCTGGAACTCCCTCCCTAACAGCGCCGTGGGTGTACCTACACCACAGTGACAAACTCCTGGAACTCCCTCCCTAACAGCACAGTGGGTGTACCGACACCACATGGACAAAACCCTGGAATTCCCTCCCTAACAGCACTGTGGGTGTACCTACAACACACGGACAAAATCCTGGATCTCACTCCCTAACAGCGCCGTGGGTGTACTTACACCACTGGGACAAAATCCTGGAACTCCCTCCCTAACAGCGTCATGTGTGTACCTACACCACACGGACAAAATCCTGGAACTCCCTCCCTAACAGCACCGTGGGTGTACCTACACCAAAGGGACAAAATCCTGGAACTCCCTCCCTTACAGCGCCGTGGGTGTACCTACAACATACGGACAAAATCCTGGAACTCCCTCCCTAACAGCGCCGTGGGTGTAACTACACCACACGGACAAAATCCTGGAACTCCCTCCCTAACAGCGCCGTGGGTGTACCTACACCACACGGACAAAATCCTGGATCTCACTCCCTAACAGCGCCGTGGGTGTACTTACACCACTGTGACAAAATCCTGGAACTCCCTCCCTAACAGCGTCATGTGTGTACCTACTCCACACGGACAAAATCCTGGAACTCCCTCCCTAACAGCACCCGTGGGTGTACCTACACCACAGGGACAAAATCCTGGAACTCCCTCCCTAACAGCGCCCGTGGGTGTACCTACAAACATACGGACAAAATCCTGGAACTCCCTCCCTAACAGCGCCGTGGGTGTAACTACACCACACGGACAAAATCCTGGAACTCCCTCCCTAACAGCGCCGTGGGTGTACCTACACCACACGGACAAAATCCTGGAACTCCCTCCCTAACATCGCCGTGGGTGTAACTACACCACAGGGACAAAATCCTGGAACTCCCTCCCTCACAGCGCCATGGGTGTACCTACACCATACGGACAAAATCCTGGTAATCCCTCCCTAACAGCGCCGTGGGTGTACCTACACCACAGGGGACAAAATCCTGGAACTCCCTCCGTAACAGCGCCGTGGGTGTACCTACACCACAGGGACAAAATCCTGGAACTCCCTCCCTAACAGCGCCGTGGGTGTACCTACACCACAGGGACAAAAATCCTGGAACTCCCTCCCTAACAGCACCGTGGGTGTACTTACACCACACGGACAAAATCCAGGAACTCCCTCCCTAACAGCGCCGTGGGTGTACCTACACCACAGTGACAAAATCCTGGAACTCCCTCCCTAACAGCACTGTGGGTGTACCTACACCACAGGGACAAAATCCTGGAACTCCCTCCGTAACAGCGCCGTGGGTGAACCTACACCACAGGACAAAAATCCTGGAACTCCCTCCCTAACAGCGCCGTGGGTGTACCTACACCACAGGGACAAAATCCTGGAACTCCCTCCTAACAGCACCGTGGGTGTACTTACACCACACGGACAAAATCCAGGAAACTCCCTCCCCTAACAGCTCCGTGGGTGTACCTACACCACAGTGACAAAATCCTGGAACTCCCTCCCTAACAGCACTGTGGGGGTACCTACACCACAGGGACAAAATCCTGGAACTCTCTCCCTAACAGCGCCGTGGGTGTACCTACACCACACGGGACAAAATCCTGGAACTCCCCTCCCTAACAGCAGCGTGGGTGTACCTACACCACACGGACAAAATCCTGGAAATCCCCTCCCTAACAGCACCATGGGTGTACCTACACCACAGGGACAAATGCCTGGAAGTCCCTCCCTAACAGCGCCGTGGGTGTAGCTACACCACACGGACAAAATCCTGTAAATCCCTCCCTCACAGCGCCGTGGGTGTACCTACACCACACGGACAAAATCGTGGAACTCGCTCCCTAACAGCACCGTGGGTGTACCTACACCACAGGGGCAAAATCCTGGAACTCTCTCCCTAACAGCACCGTGGGTGTACCTACACCACAGGGACAAAATGCTGGAACTGCCTCCCTAACTGCGCTGTGGGTGTACCTACAATAAAAGGACAAAATCCTGGAACTCCCTCCGTAACAGCGCCGTGGGTCTACCTACACCACACGGACAAAATCCTGGAACTCCCTCCCTAAAAGCGCCGTGGGTGTACCTACACCACACGGACAAAATCCTGGAACTCCCTCCCTAACAGCGCCGTGGGTGTACCTACACCACATGGACAAAATCCTGGAACTCCTTCCCTAACAGCACCGTGGGTGTACCTGCACCACAGGGACAAAATCCTGGAACTCCCTCCCTAACAGCGCCGTGGGTGTACCTACACCACACGGACAAAATCCTGGAACCCCCTCCCTAACAGCGCCGTGGGTGTACCTACACCACACGGACAAAATCCTGCAACTCGCTCCCTTACAGCACCGTGGGTGTACCTACACCACAGGGGCAAAATCCTGGAACTCCCTCCCTAAAAGCCCCGTGGGTGTACCTACACCACAGGGACAAAATGCTGGAACTGCCTCCCTAACTGCGCTGTGGGTGTACCTACAATAATAGGACAAAATCCTGGAACTCCCTCCCTAACAGCGCCGTTGGTGTACCTACACCACACGGACAAAATCCGGGAACTCCCTCCCTAACCAGCGCTGTGGGTGTACCTACAACACACGGACAAAATGCTGGAACTCCCTCCCCAACAGCACTGTGGGTGTACCGACACCACAGGGGACAAAGTCCGGGAACTCCCTCCCTAACAGCGCCGTGGGTGTACCTACACCACACGGGACAAAATCCTGGAACTCCCTCGCTAACAGCACTGTGGGTGTACCTACACCACAGTGACAAAATCCTGGAACACCCTCCCTAACAGCGCCGTGGGTGTACCTACACCACATGGACAAAATCCTGGAACTCCCTCCCTAACAGCGCCGTGGGTGTACCTGCACCATACGGACAAAATCCAGGAACTCCCTCCCTAACAGCGCCGTGGGTGTACCTACACCACACGGACAAAATCCTGGAACTCCCTCCCTAACAGCACTGTGGGTGTACCTACACCACAGGGACAAAATCCTGGAAGTCCCCTCCCTAACAGCGCCGTGGGTGTAGCTACACCACACGGACAAAATCTTGGAAATCCCTCCCTCACAGCGCCGTGGGTGTACCTTCACACACGGACAAAATCCTGGAACTCGCTCCCTAACAGCACCGTGGGTGTACCTACACGACAGGGGCAAAATCCTGGAACTCCCTCCCTAACAGCACCGTGGGTGTACCTACACCACAGGGACAAAATGCTGGAACTGCCTCCCTAACTGCGCTGTGGGTGTACCTACAATAAAAGGACAAAATCCTGGAACTCCCTCCCTAACAGCGCCGTGGGTGTACCTACACCACACGGACAAATTCCTGGAACTCCCTCCCTAACAGCGCTGTGGGTGTACCTACACCACACGGACAAAATGCTGGAACTCCCTCCCTAACAGCACTGTGGGTGTACCTACACCACAGGGACAAAGTCCTGGAACTCCCTCCCTAACAGTACCGCGGGTGTACCTACACCACACGGGACAAAATCCTGGAACTCCCTCGCTAACAGCACTGTGGGTGTACCTACACCACACGGACAAAATCCTGGAACTCCCTCCCTAACAGCACCGTGGGTGTACCTACACCACAGGGACAAAATCCTGGAACACCCTCCCTAACAGCGCCGTGGGTGTACCTACACCACATGGACAAAATCCTGGAACTCCCTCCCTAACAGCGCCGTGGGTGTACCTACACCACAGTGACAAACTCCTGGAACTCCCTCCCTAACAGCACAGTGGGTGTACCGACACCACATGGACAAAACCCTGGAATTCCATCCCTAACAGCACTGTGGGTGTACCTACAACACACGGACAAAATCCTGGATCTCACTCCCTAACAGCGCCGTGGGTGTACTTACACCACTGGGACAAAATCCTGGAACTCCCTCCCTAACAGCGTCATGTGTGTACCTACACCACACGGACAAAATCCTGGAACTCCCTCCCTAACAGCACCGTGGGTGTACCTACACCAAAGGGACAAAATCCTGGAACTCCCTCCCTTACAGCGCCGTGGGTGTACCTACAACATACGGACAAAATCCTGGAACTCCCTCCCTAACAGCGCCGTGGGTGTAACTACACCACACGGACAAAATCCTGGAACTCCCTCCCTAACAGCGCCGTGGGTGTACCTACACCACACGGACAAAATCCTGGAACTCCCTCCCTAACAGCGCCGTGGGTGTAACTACACCACAGTGACAAAATCCTGGAACTCCCTCCCTCACAGCGCCATGGGTGTACCTACACCATACGGACAAAATCCTGGTAATGCCTCCCTAACAGCGCCGTGGGTGTACCTACACCACAGGGGACAAAATCCTGGAACTCCCTCCGTAACAGCGCCGTGGGTGTACCTACACCACAGGGACAAAATCCTGGAACTCCCTCCCTAACAGCGCCGTGGGTGTACCTACACCACAGGGACAAAATCCTGGAACTCCCTCCCTAACAGCACCGTGGGTGTACTTACACCACACGGACAAAATCCAGGAACTCCCTCCCTAACAGCGCCGTGGGTGTACCTACACCACAGGGGACAAAATCCTGGAACTCCCTCCGTAACAGCGCCGTGGGTGTACCTACACCACAGGGACAAAATCCTGGAACTCCCTCCCTAACAGCGCCGTGGGTGTACCTACACCACAGGGACAAAATCCTGGAACTCCCTTCCTAACAGCACCGTGGGTGTACTTACACCACACGGACAAAATCCAGGAACTCCCTCCCTAACAGCGCCGTGGGTGTACCTACACCACAGTGACAAAATCCTGGAACTCCCTCCCTAACAGCACTGTGGGTGTACCTACACCACAGGGACAAAATCCTGGAACTCCCTCCGTAACAGCGCCGTGGGTGAACCTACACCACAAAGACAAAATCCTGGAACTCCCTCCCTAACAGCGCCGTGGGTGTACCTACACCACAGGGACAAAATCCTGGAACTCCCTCCCTAACAGCACCGTGGGTGTACTTACACCACACGGACAAAATCCAGGAACTCCCTCCCTAACAGCGCCGTGGGTGTACCTACACCACAGTGACAAAATCCTGGAACTCCCTCCCTAACAGCACTGTGGGTGTACCTACACCACAGGGACAAAATCCTGGAACTCTCTCCCTAACAGCGCCGTGGGTGTACCTACACCACACGGACAAAATCCTGGAACTCCCTCCCTAACAGCACCGTGGGTGTACCTACACCACACGGACAAAATCCTGGAAGTCCCTCCCTAACAGCGCCGTGGGTGTAGCTACACCACACGGACAAAATCGTGGAACTCGCTCCCTAACAGCACCGTGGGTGTACCTACACCACAGGGGCAAAATCCTGGAACTCTCTCCCTAACAGCACCGTGGGTGTACCTACACCACAGGGACAAAATGCTGGAACTGCCTCAGTAACAGCGCCGTGGGTCTACCTACACCACACGGACAAAATCCTGGAACTCCCTCCCTAAAAGCGCCGTGGGTGTACCTGCACCAAATGGACAAAATCCTGGAACTCCTTCCCTAACAGCACCGTGGGTGTACCTGCACCAAAGGGACAAAATCCTGGAACTCCCTCCCTAACAGCGCCGTGGGTGTACCGACACCACACGGACAAAATCCTGGAACCCCCTCCCTAACAGCGCCGTGGGTGTACCTACACCACACGGACAAAATCCTGGAACTCCCTCCCTAACAGCGCCGTGGGTGTACCTACACCACACGGACAAAATCCTGGTACTTCCCTCCCTAACAGCACAGTGGGTGTACCTACACCACAGGGACAAAATGCTGGAACTCCCTCCCTAACTGCGCCGTGGGTGTACCTACAATAAAAGGACAAAATCCTGGAACTCCCTCCCTAACAGCGCCGTGGGTGTAGCTACACCACACGGACAAAATCCTGGAACTCCCTCCCTAACAGCGCCGTGGGTGTACCTACACCACACGGACAAAATCCTGGAACACCCTCCCTAACAGCACCGTGGGTGTACCTACACCACACGGACAAAATCCTGGAAATCCCTCCCTAACAGCACCGTGGGTGTACCTACACCACAGGGACAAAATCCTGGAAGTCCCTCCCTAACAGCGCCGTGGGTGTAGCTACACCACATGGACAAAATCCTGGAAATCCCTCCCTCACAGCGCCGTGGGTGTACCTACACCACACGGACAAAATCCTGGAACTCGCTCCCTTACAGCACCGTGGGTGTACCTACACCACAGGGGCAAAATCCTGGAACTCCCTCCCTAAAAGCCCCGTGGGTGTACCTACACCACAGGGACAAAATGCTGGAACTGCCTCCCTAACTGCGCTGTGGGTGTACCTACAATAATAGGACAAAATCCTAGAACTCCCTCCCTAACAGCGCCGTTGGTGTACCTACACCACACGGACAAAATCCGGGAACTCCCTCCCTAACAGCACTGTGGGTGTACCTACACCACAGTTACAAAATCCTGGAACACCCTCCCTAACAGCGCCGTGGGTGTACCTACACCACATGGACAAAATCCTGGAACTCCCTCCCTAACAGCGCCGTGGGTGTACCTACACCACAGTGAAAAACTCCTGGAACTCCCTCCCTAACAGCGCTGTGGGTGTACCTACACCCCACGGACAAAACCTTGGAATTCCCTCCCTAACAGCACTGTGGGTGTACCTACAACAAACGGACAAAATCCTGGATCTCACTCCCTAACAGCGCCGTGGGTGTACTTACACCACTGGGACAAAACCCTGGAACTCCCTCCCTAACAGCGCCATGGGTGTACCTACACCACACGGACAAAATCCTGGAACTCCCTCCCTAACAGCGCCGTGGGTGTACCTACACCACAGGGACAAATTCCTGGAACTCCCTCCCTAACAGCGCCGTGGGTGTACCTACACCACACTGACAAAATCCTGGAACTCCCTCCCTAACAGTGCTGTGGGTGTACCTACACCTCACTGACAAAATCCTGGAACTCCCTCCCTAACAGCGCCGTGGGTGTACCTGCACCATACGGACAAAATCCAGGAACTCCCTCCCTAACAGCGCCGTGGGTGTACCTACACCACAGTGACAAAATCCTGGAACTCCCTCCCTAACAGCGCCATGGGTGTACCTACACCATACGGACAACATCCTGGAACTCCCTCCCTAACAGGGCCGTGGGTGTACCTACACCACAGGGGACAAAATCCTGGAACTCCCTCCCTAACAGCACCGTGGGTGTACCTACACCACAGTGACAAAATCCTGGAACTCCCTCCCTAACAGCACTCTGGGTGTACCTACACCACAGGGACAAAATCCTGGAACTCTCTCCCTAACAGCGCCGTGGGTGTACCTGCACCACACGGACAACATCCTGGAACTCCCTCCCTAACAGCACCGTGGGTGTACCTACACCACACGGACAAAATCCTGGAAATCCCTCCCTAACAGCACCATGGGTGTACCTACACCACAGGAACAAAATCCTGGAAGTCCCTCCCTAACAGCGCCGTGGGTGTAGCTACACCACACGGACAAAATCCTGGAAATCCCTCCCTCACAGCGCCGTGGGTGTACCTTCACCACACGGACAAAATCCTGGAACTCGCTCCCTAACAGCACCGTGGGTGTACCTACACCACAGGGGCAAAATCCTGGAACTCCCTCCCTAACAGCACCGTGGGTGCACCTACACCACAGGGACAAAATGCTGGAACTGCCTCCCTAACTGCGCTGTGGGTGTACCTACAATAAAAGGACAAAATCCTGGAACTCCCTCCCTAAAAGCGCCGTGGGTGTACCTACACCACATGGACAAAATCCTGGAACTCCTTCCCTAACAGCACCGTGGGTGTACCTGCACCACAGGGACAAAATCCTGGAACTCCCTCCCTAACAGCGCCGTGGGTGTACCTACACCACACGGACAAAATCCTGGAACCCCCTCCCTAACAGCGCCGTGGGTGTACCTACACCACACGGACAAAATCCTGCAACTCGCTCCCTTACAGCACCGTGGGTGTACCTACACCACAGGGGCAAAATCCTGGAACTCCCTCCCTAAAAGCCCCGTGGGTGTACCTACACCACAGGGACAAAATGCTGGAACTGCCTCCCTAACTGCGCTGTGGGTGTACCTACAATAATAGGACAAAATCCTGGAACTCCCTCCCTAACAGCGCCGTTGGTGTACCTACACCACACGGACAAAATCCGGGAACTCCCTCCCTAACAGCGCTGTGGGTGTACCTACAACACACGGACAAAATGCTGGAACTCCCTCCCCAACAGCACTGTGGGTGTACCGACACCACAGGGACAAAGTCCGGGAACTCCCTCCCTAACAGCGCCGTGGGTGTACCTACACCACACGGGACAAAATCCTGGAACTCCCTCGCTAACAGCACTGTGGGTGTACCTACACCACAGTGACAAAATCCTGGAACACCCTCCCTAACAGCGCCGTGGGTGTACCTACACCACATGGACAAAATCCTGGAACTCCCTCCCTAACAGCGCCGTGGGTGTACCTGCACCATACGGACAAAATCCAGGAACTCCATCCCTAACAGCGCCGTGGGTGTACCTACACCACACGGACAAAATCCTGGAACTCCCTCCCTAACAGCACTGTGGGTGTACCTACACCACAGGGACAAAATCCTGGAAGTCCCTCCCTAACAGCGCCGTGGGTGTAGCTACACCACACGGACAAAATCTTGGAAATCCCTCCCTCACAGCGCCGTGGGTGTACCTTCACCACACGGACAAAATCCTGGAACTCGCTCCCTAACAGCACCGTGGGTGTACCTACACGACAGGGGCAAAATCCTGGAACTCCCTCCCTAACAGCACCGTGGGTGTACCTACACCACAGGGACAAAATGCTGGAACTGCCTCCCTAACTGCGCTGTGGGTGTACCTACAATAAAAGGACAAAATCCTGGAACTCCCTCCCTAACAGCGCCGTGGGTGTACCTACACCACACGGACAAAATCCTGGAACTCCCTCCCTAACAGCGCTGCGGGTGTACCTACACCACACGGACAAAATGCTGGAACTCCCTCCCTAACAGCACTGTGGGTGTACCTACACCACAGGGACAAAGTCCTGGAACTCCCTCCCTAACAGTACCGTGGGTGTACCTACACCACACGGGACAAAATCCTGGAACTCCCTCGCTAACAGCACTGTGGGTGTACCTACACCACACGGACAAAATCCTGGAACTCCCTCCCTAACAGCACCGTGGGTGTACCTACACCACAGGGACAAAATCCTGGAACACCCTCCCTAACAGCGCCGTGGGTGTACCTACACCACATGGACAAAATCCTGGAACTCCCTCCCTAACAGCGCCGTGGGTGTACCTACACCACAGTGACAAACTCCTGGAACTCCCTCCCTAACAGCACAGTGGGTGTACCGACACCACATGGACAAAACCCTGGAATTCCCTCCCTAACAGCACTGTGGGTGTACCTACAACACACGGACAAAATCCTGGATCTCACTCCCTAACAGCGCCGTGGGTGTACTTACACCACTGGGACAAAATCCTGGAACTCCACCCCTAACAGCGTCATGTGTGTACCTACACCACACGGACAAAATCCTGGAACTCCATCCCTAACAGCACCGTGGGTGTACCTACACCAAAGGGACAAAATCCTGGAACTCCCTCCCTTACAGCGCCGTGGGTGTACCTACAACATACGGACAAAATCCTGGAACTCCCTCCCTAACAGCGCCGTGGGTGTAACTACACCACACGGACAAAATCCTGGAACTCCCTCCCTAACAGCGCCGTGGGTGTACCTACACCACACGGACAAAATCCTGGAACTCCCTCCCTAACAGCGCCGTGGGTGTAACTACACCACAGTGACAAAATCCTGGAACTCCCTCCCTCACAGCGCCATGGGTGTACCTACACCATACGGACAAAATCCTGGTAATGCCTCCCTAACAGCGCCGTGGGTGTACCTACACCACAGGGGACAAAATCCTGGAACTCCCTCCGTAACAGCGCCGTGGGTGTACCTACACCACAGGGACAAAATCCTGGAACTCCCTCCCTAACAGCGCCGTGGGTGTACCTACACCACAGGGACAAAATCCTGGAACTCCCTCCCTAACAGCACCGTGGGTGTACTTACACCACACGGACAAAATCCAGGAACTCCCTCCCTAACAGCGCCGTGGGTGTACCTACACCACAGGGGACAAAATCCTGGAACTCCCTCCGTAACAGCGCCGTGGGTGTACCTAGACCACAGGGACAAAATCCTGGAACTCCCTCCCTAACAGCGCCGTGGGTGTACCTACACCACAGGGACAAAATCCTGGAACTCCCTCCCTAACAGCACCGTGGGTGTACTTACACCACACGGACAAAATCCAGGAACTCCCTCCCTAACAGCGCCGTGGGTGTACCTACACCACAGTGACAAAATCCTGGAACTCCCTCCCTAACAGCACTGTGGGTGTACCTACACCACAGGGACAAAATCCTGGAACTCCCTCCGTAACAGCGCCGTGGGTGAACCTACACCACAGGGACAAAATCCTGGAACTCCCTCCCTAACAGCGCCGTGGGTGTACCTACACCACAGGGACAAAATCCTGGAACTCCCTCCCTAACAGCACCGTGGGTGTACTTACACCACACGGACAAAATCCAGGAACTCCCTCCCTAACAGCGCCGTGGGTGTACCTACACCACAGTGACAAAATCCTGGAACTCCCTCCCTAACAGCACTGTGGGTGTACCTACACCACAGGGACAAAATCCTGGAACTCTCTCCCTAACAGCGCCGTGGGTGTACCTACACCACACGGACAAAATCCTGGAACTCCCTCCCTAACAGCACCGTGGGTGTACCTACACCACACGGACAAAATCCTGGAAATCCCTCCCTAACAGCACCATGGGTGTACCTACACCACAGGGACAAAAGCCTGGAAGTCCCTCCCTAACAGCGCCGTGGGTGTAGCTACACCACACGGACAAAATCGTGGAACTCGCTCCCTAACAGCACCGTGGGTGTACCTACACCACAGGGGCAAAATCCTGGAACTCTCTCCCTAACAGCACCGTGGGTGTACCTACACCACAGGGACAAAATGCTGGAACTGCCGCAGTAACAGCGCCGTGGGTCTACCTACACCACACGGACAAAATCCTGGAACTCCCTCCCTAAAAGCGCCGTGGGTGTACTACACCAAATGGACAAAATCCTGGAACTCCTTCCCTAACAGCACCGTGGGTGTACCTGCACCAAAGGGACAAAATCCTGGAACTCCCTCCCTAACAGCGCCGTGGGTGTACCGACACCACACGGACAAAATCCTGGAACCCCCTCCCTAACAGCGCCGTGGGTGTACCTACACCACACGGACAAAATCCTGGAACTCCCTCCCTAACAGCGCCGTGGGTGTACCTACACCACACGGACAAAATCCTGGTACTCCCTCCCTAACAGCACAGTGGGTGTACCTACACCACAGGGACAAAATGCTGGAACTCCCTCCCTAACTGCGCCGTGGGTGTACCTACAATAAAAGGACAAAATCCTGGAACTCCCTCCCTAACAGCGCCGTGGGTGTAGCTACACCACACGGACAAAATCCTGGAACTCCCTCCCTAACAGCGCCGTGGGTGTACCGACACCACACGGACAAAATCCTGGAACACCCTCCCTAACAGCACCGTGGGTGTACCTACACCACACGGACAAAATCCTGGAAATCCCTCCCTAACAGCACCATGGGTGTACCTACACCACAGGGACAAAATCCTGGAAGTCCCTCCCTAACAGCGCCGTGGGTGTAGCTACACCACACGGACAAAATCCTGGAAATCCCTCCCTCACAGCGCCGTGGGTGTACCTACACCACACGGACAAAATCCTGGAACTCGCTCCCTTACAGCACCGTGGGTGTACCTACACCACAGGGGCAAAATCCTGGAACTCCCTCCCTAAAAGCCCCGTGGGTGTACCTACACCACAGGGACAAAATGCTGGAACTGCCTCCCTAACTGCGCTGTGGGTGTACCTACAATAATAGGACAAAATCCTAGAACTCCCTCCCTAACAGCGCCGTTGGTGTACCTACACCACACGGACAAAATCCGGGAACTCCCTCCCTAACAGCACTGTGGGTGTACCTACACCACAGTGACAAAATCCTGGAACACCCTCCCTAACAGCGCCGTGGGTGTACCTACACCACATGGACAAAATCCTGGAACTCCCTCCCTAACAGCGCCGTGGGTGTACCTACACCACAGTGACAAACTCCTGGAACTCCCTCCCTAACAGCGCTGTGGGTGTACCTACACCACACGGACAAAACCTTGGAATTCCCTCCCTAACAGCACTGTGGGTGTACCTACAACAAACGGACAAAATCCTGGATCTCACTCCCTAACAGCGCCGTGGGTTTACTTACACCACTGGGACAAAACCCTGGAACTCCCTCCCTAACAGCGCCATGGGTGTACCTACACCACACGGACAAAATCCTGGAACTCCCTCCCTAACAGCGCCGTGGGTGTACCTACACCACAGGGACAAAATCCTGGAACTCGCTCCCTAACAGCGCCGTGGGTGTACCTACACCACACTGACAAAATCCTGGAACTCCCTCCCTAACAGTGCTGTGGGTGTACCTACACCTCACTGACAAAATCCTGGAACTCCCTCCCTAACAGCGCCGTGGGTGTACCTGCACCATACGGACAAAATCCAGGAACTCCCTCCCTAACAGCGCCGTGGGTGTATCTACACCACAGTGACAAAATCCTGGAACTCCCTCCCTAACAGCGCCATGGGTGTACCTACACCATACGGACAAAATCCTGGAACTCCCTCCCTAACAGCGCCGTGGGTGTACCTACACCACAGGGGACAAAATCCTGGAACTCCCTCCCTAACAGCACCGTGGGTGTACCTACACCACAGTGACAAAATCCTGGAACTCCCTCCCTAACAGCACTGTGGGTGTACCTACACCACAGGGACAAAATCCTGGAACTCTCTCCCTAACAGCGCCGTGGGTGTACCTACACCACACGGACAACATCCTGGAACTCCCTCCCTAACAGCACCGTGGGTGTACCTACACCACACGGACAAAATCCTGGAAATCCCTCCCTAACAGCACCATGGGTGTACCTACACCACAGGAACAAAATCCTGGAAGTCCCTCCCTAACAGCGCCGTGGGTGTAGCTACACCACACGGACAAAATCCTGGAAATCCCTCCCTCACAGCGCCGTGGGTGTACCTTCACCACACGGACAAAATCCTGGAACTCGCTCCCTAACAGCACCGTGGGTGTACCTACACCACAGGGGCAAAATCCTGGAACTCCCTCCCTAACAGCACCGTGGGTGTACCTACACCACAGGGACAAAATGCTGGAACTGCCTCCCTAACTGCGCTGTGGGTGTACCTACAATAAAAGGACAAAATCCTGGAATTCCCTCCCTTACAGCACTGTGGGTGTACCTACCACACACGGACAAAATCCTGGATCTCACTCCGTAACAGCGCCGTGGGTGTAATTACACCACTGGGACAAAACCCTGGAACTCCCTCCCTAACAGCGCCGTGGGTGTACCTACACCACAGGGACAAAATCCTGGAACTCCCTCCCTAACAGCACCATGGGTGTACCTACACCACACGGACAAAATCCTGGAACTCCCTCCCTAACAGCGCTGTGGGTGTACCTACACCTCACTGACAAAATCCTGGAACTCCCTCCCTAACAGCGCCGTGGGTGTACCTACACCATACGGACAAAATCCTGGAACTCCCTCCCTAACAGCGCCGTGGGTGTACTAACACCACTGGGACAAAACCCTGGAACTCCCTCCCTAACAGCGACATGGGTGTACCTACACCACACGGACAAAAACCTGGAACTCCCTCCCGAACAGCACCGTGGGTGTACCTACACCACAGGGACAAAATCCTGGAACTCCCTCCCTAACAGCGCCGTGGGTGTACCTACACCACACTGACAAAATCCTGGAACTCCCTCCCTAACAGCGCTGTGGGTGTACCTACACCTCACTGACAAAATCCTGGAACTCCCTCCCTAACAGCGCTGTGGTTGTACCTACACCACATGGACAAAATCTGGATCTCCCTCCCTAACAGCGCCGTGGGTGTACCTACACCACAGTGACAAAATCCTGGAACTTCCTCCCTAACAGCACTGTGGGTGTACCTACACCACAGGGACAAAATCCTGGAACTCTCTCCCTAAAAGCGCCGTGGGTGTACCTACACCACAGGGACAAAATCCTGGAACTCCCTCCCTAACAGTGCCGTGGGTGTACCTACACCACAGGGACAAAATCCTGGAACTCCCTCCCTAACAGCACCGTGGGTGTACCTACACCACACGGACAAAATCCTGGAACTCCCTCCCTAACAGCGCTGTGGGTGTACCTACACCTTACTGACAAAATCCTGGAACTCCCTCCCTAACAGTGCCGTGGGTGTACCTACACCACACGGACAAAATCCTGGAACTCCCTCCCTAACAGCGCCGTGGGTGTACCTACACCACAGTGACAAAATCCTGGAACTCCCTCCCTAACAGCGCCATGGGTGTACCTACACCATACGGACAAAATCCTGGAAATCCCTCCCTAACAGCGCCGTGGGTATACCTACACCACAGGGGACAAAATCCTGGAACTCCCTCCGTAACAGCGCCGTGGGTGTACCTACACCACAGGGGCAAAATCCTGGAAGTCCCTCCCTTACAGCGCCGTGGGTGTCCCTACACCACAGGGACAAAATCCTGGAACTCCCTCCCTAACAGCACCGTGGGTGTACCTACACCACACGGACAAAATCCTGGAACTCCCTCCCTAACAGCACCGTGGGTGTACCTACACCACAGTGACAAAATCCTGGAACTCCCTCCCTAACAGCACTGTGGGTGTACCTACACCACAGGGACAAAATCCTGGAAGTCCCCTTCTAACAGCGCCGTGGGTTTAGCTACACCACACGGACAAAATCCTGGAAATCCCTCCCTCACAGCGCCGTGGGTGTACCTACACCACATGGACAAAATCCTGGAACTCGCTCCCTAATAGCACCGTGGGTGTACCTACACCACAGGGGCAAAATCCTGGAACTCCCTCCCTAACAGCACCGTGGGTGTACCTACACCACAGGGACAAAATGCTGGAACTGCCTCCCTAACTGCGCTGTGGGTGTACCTACAATAAAAGGACAAAATCCTGGAACTCCCTCCCTAACAGCGCCGTGGGTGTACCTACACCACACGGACAAAATCCTGGAACTCCCTCCCTAACAGCGCCGTGGGTGTTCCTACACCACACGGACAAAATGCTGGAACTCCCTCCCTAACAGCACTGTGGGTGTACCTACACCACAGGGACAAAGTCCTGGAACTCCCTCCCTAACAGCACCGTGGGTGTACCTACACCACAGGGACAAAATCCTGGAACACCCTCCCTAACAGCGCCGTGGGTGTACCTACACCACATGGACAAAATCCTGGAACTCCCTCCCTAACAGCGCCGTGGGTGTACCTACACCACAGTGACAAACTCCTGGAACTCCCTCCCTAACAGCACAGTGGGTGTACCGACACCACATGGACAAAACCCTGGAATTCCCTCCCTAACAGCACTGTGGGTGTACCTACAACACACGGACAAAATCCTGGATCTCACTCCCTAACAGCGCCGTGGGTGTACTTACACCACTGGGACAAAATCCTGGAACTCCCTCCCTAACAGCGTCATGTGTGTACCTACACCACACGGACAAAATCCTGGAACTCCCTCCCTAACAGCACCGTGGGTGTACCTACACCACAGGGACAAAATCCTGGAACTCCCTCCCTAACAGCGCCGTGGGTGTACCTACAACATACGGACAAAATCCTGGAACTCCCTCCCTAACAGCGCCGTGGGTGTAACTACACCACACGGACAAAATCCTGGAACTCCCTCCCTAACAGCGCCGTGGGTGTACCTACACCACAGGGACAAAATCCTGGAACTCCCTCCCTAACAGCGCCGTGGGTGTAACTACACCACAGTGACAAAATCCTGGAACTCCCTCCCTCACAGCGCCATGGGTGTACCTACACCATACGGACAAAATCCTGGTAATCCCTCCCTAACAGCGCCGTGGGTGTACCTACACCACAGGGGACAAAATCCTGGAACTCCCTCCGTTACAGCGCCGTGGGTGTACCTACACCACAGGGACAAATTCCTGGAACTCCCTCCCTAACAGCGCCGTGGGTGTATCTACACCACAGGGACAAAATCCTGGAACTCCCTCCCTAACAGCACCGTGGGTGTACTTACACCACACGGACAAAATCCAGGAACTCCCTCCCTAACAGCGCCGTGGGTGTACCTACACCACAGGGGACAAAATCCTGGAACTCCCTCCGTAACAGCGCCGTGGGTGTACCTACACCACAGGGACAAAATCCTGGAACTCCCTCCCTAACAGCGCCGTGGGTGTACCTACACCACAGGGACAAAATCCTGGAACTCCCTCCCTAACAGCACCGTGGGTGTACTTACACCACACGGACAAAATCCAGGAACTCCCTCCCTAACAGCGCCGTGGGTGTACCTACACCACAGTGACAAAATCCTGGAACTCCCTCCCTAACAGCACTGTGGGTGTACCTACACCACAGGGACAAAATCCTGGAACTCCCTCCGTAACAGCGCCGTGGGTGAACCTACACCACAGGGACAAAATCCTGGAACTCCCTCCCTAACAGCGCCGTGGGTGTACCTACACCACAGGGACAAAATCCTGGAACTCCCTCCCTAACAGCACCGTGGGTGTACTTACACCACACGGACAAAATCCAGGAACTCCCTCCCTAACAGCGCCGTGGGTGTACCTACACCACAGTGACAACATCCTGGAACTCCCTCCCTAACAGCACTGTGGGTGTACCTACACCACAGGGACAAAATCCTGGAACTCTCTCCCTAACAGCGCCGTGGGTGTACCTACACCACAGGGACAAAAGCCTGGAAGTCCCTCCCTAACAGCGCCGTGGGTGTAGCTACACCACACGGACAAAATCCTGTAAATCCCTCCCTCACAGCGCCGTGGGTGTACCTACACCACACGGACAAAATCGTGGAACTCGCTCCCTAACAGCACCGTGGGTGTACCTACACCACAGGGGCAAAATCCTGGAACTCTCTCCCTAACAGCACCGTGGGTGTACCTACACCACAGGGACAAAATGCTGGAACTGCCTCCGTAACAGCGCCGTGGGTCTACCTACACCACACGGACAAAATCCTGGAACTCCCTCCCTAAAAGCGCCGTGGGTGTACCTACACCAAATGGACAAAATCCTGGAACTCCTTCCCTAACAGCACCGTGGGTGTACCTGCACCAAAGGGACAAAATCCTGGAACTCCCTCCCTAACAGCGCCGTGGGTGTACCGACACCACACGGACAAAATCCTGGAACCCCCTCCCTAACAGCGCCGTGGGTGTACCTACACCACACGGACAAAATCCTGGAACTCCCTCCCTAACAGCGCCGTGGGTGTACCTACACCACACGGACAAAATCCTGGAACTCCCTCCCTAACAGCACAGTGGGTGTACCTACACTACAGGGACAAAATGCTGGAACTCCCTCCCTAACTGCGCCGTGGGTGTACCTACAATAAAAGGACAAAATCCTGGAACACCCTCCCGAACAGCGCCGTGGGTGTAGCTACACCACACGGACAAAATCCTGGAACTCCCTCCCTAACAGCGCCGTGGGTGTACCTACACCACACGGACAAAATCCTGGAACACCCTCCCTAACAGCACCGTGGGTGTACCTACACCACACGGACAAAATCCTGGAAATCCCTCCCTAACAGCACCGTGGGTGTACCTACACCACACGGACAAAATCCTGGAAATCCCTCCCTAACAGCACCATGGGTGTACCTACACCACAGGAACAAAATCCTGGAAGTCCCTCCCTAACAGCGCCGTGGGTGTAGCTACACCACACGGACAAAATCCTGGAAATCCCTCCCTCACAGCGCCGTGGGTGTACCTTCACCACACGGACAAAATCCTGGAACTCGCTCCCTAACAGCACCGTGGGTGTACCTACACCACAGGGGCAAAATCCTGGAACTCCCTCCCTAACAGCACCGTGGGTGTACCTACACCACAGGGACAAAATGCTGGAACTGCCTCCCTAACTGCGCTGTGGGTGTACCTACAATAAAAGGACAAAATCCTGGAATTCCCTCCCTTACAGCACTGTGGGTGTACCTACCACACACGGACAAAATCCTGGATCTCACTCCGTAACAGCGCCGTGGGTGTAATTACACCACTGGGACAAAACCCTGGAACTCCCTCCCTAACAGCGCCGTGGGTGTACCTACACCACAGGGACAAAATCCTGGAACTCCCTCCCTAACAGCACCATGGGTGTACCTACACCACACGGACAAAATCCTGGAACTCCCTCCCTAACAGCGCTGTGGGTGTACCTACACCTCACTGACAAAATCCTGGAACTCCCTCCCTAACAGCGCCGTGGGTGTACCTACACCATACGGACAAAATCCTGGAACTCCCTCCCTAACAGCGCCGTGGGTGTACTAACACCACTGGGACAAAACCCTGGAACTCCCTCCCTAACAGCGACATGGGTGTACCTACACCACACGGACAAAAACCTGGAACTCCCTCCCGAACAGCACCGTGGGTGTACCTACACCACAGGGACAAAATCCTGGAACTCCCTCCCTAACAGCGCCGTGGGTGTACCTACACCACACTGACAAAATCCTGGAACTCCCTCCCTAACAGCGCTGTGGGTGTACCTACACCTCACTGACAAAATCCTGGAACTCCCTCCCTAACAGCGCTGTGGTTGTACCTACACCACATGGACAAAATCTGGATCTCCCTCCCTAACAGCGCCGTGGGTGTACCTACACCACAGTGACAAAATCCTGGAACTTCCTCCCTAACAGCACTGTGGGTGTACCTACACCACAGGGACAAAATCCTGGAACTCTCTCCCTAAAAGCGCCGTGGGTGTACCTACACCACAGGGACAAAATCCTGGAACTCCCTCCCTAACAGTGCCGTGGGTGTACCTACACCACAGGGACAAAATCCTGGAACTCCCTCCCTAACAGCACCGTGGGTGTACCTACACCACACGGACAAAATCCTGGAACTCCCTCCCTAACAGCGCTGTGGGTGTACCTACACCTTACTGACAAAATCCTGGAACTCCCTCCCTAACAGTGCCGTGGGTGTACCTACACCACACGGACAAAATCCTGGAACTCCCTCCCTAACAGCGCCGTGGGTGTACCTACACCACAGTGACAAAATCCTGGAACTCCCTCCCTAACAGCGCCATGGGTGTACCTACACCATACGGACAAAATCCTGGAAATCCCTCCCTAACAGCGCCGTGGGTATACCTACACCACAGGGGACAAAATCCTGGAACTCCCTCCGTAACAGCGCCGTGGGTGTACCTACACCACAGGGGCAAAATCCTGGAAGTCCCTCCCTTACAGCGCCGTGGGTGTCCCTACACCACAGGGACAAAATCCTGGAACTCCCTCCCTAACAGCACCGTGGGTGTACCTACACCACACGGACAAAATCCTGGAACTCCCTCCCTAACAGCACCGTGGGTGTACCTACACCACAGTGACAAAATCCTGGAACTCCCTCCCTAACAGCACTGTGGGTGTACCTACACCACAGGGACAAAATCCTGGAAGTCCCCTTCTAACAGCGCCGTGGGTTTAGCTACACCACACGGACAAAATCCTGGAAATCCCTCCCTCACAGCGCCGTGGGTGTACCTACACCACATGGACAAAATCCTGGAACTCGCTCCCTAATAGCACCGTGGGTGTACCTACACCACAGGGGCAAAATCCTGGAACTCCCTCCCTAACAGCACCGTGGGTGTACCTACACCACAGGGACAAAATGCTGGAACTGCCTCCCTAACTGCGCTGTGGGTGTACCTACAATAAAAGGACAAAATCCTGGAACTCCCTCCCTAACAGCGCCGTGGGTGTACCTACACCACACGGACAAAATCCTGGAACTCCCTCCCTAACAGCGCCGTGGGTGTTCCTACACCACACGGACAAAATGCTGGAACTCCCTCCCTAACAGCACTGTGGGTGTACCTACACCACAGGGACAAAGTCCTGGAACTCCCTCCCTAACAGCACCGTGGGTGTACCTACACCACAGGGACAAAATCCTGGAACACCCTCCCTAACAGCGCCGTGGGTGTACCTACACCACATGGACAAAATCCTGGAACTCCCTCCCTAACAGCGCCGTGGGTGTACCTACACCACAGTGACAAACTCCTGGAACTCCCTCCCTAACAGCACAGTGGGTGTACCGACACCACATGGACAAAACCCTGGAATTCCCTCCCTAACAGCACTGTGGGTGTACCTACAACACACGGACAAAATCCTGGATCTCACTCCCTAACAGCGCCGTGGGTGTACTTACACCACTGGGACAAAATCCTGGAACTCCCTCCCTAACAGCGTCATGTGTGTACCTACACCACACGGACAAAATCCTGGAACTCCCTCCCTAACAGCACCGTGGGTGTACCTACACCACAGGGACAAAATCCTGGAACTCCCTCCCTAACAGCGCCGTGGGTGTACCTACAACATACGGACAAAATCCTGGAACTCCCTCCCTAACAGCGCCGTGGGTGTAACTACACCACACGGACAAAATCCTGGAACTCCCTCCCTAACAGCGCCGTGGGTGTACCTACACCACAGGGACAAAATCCTGGAACTCCCTCCCTAACAGCGCCGTGGGTGTAACTACACCACAGTGACAAAATCCTGGAACTCCCTCCCTCACAGCGCCATGGGTGTACCTACACCATACGGACAAAATCCTGGTAATCCCTCCCTAACAGCGCCGTGGGTGTACCTACACCACAGGGGACAAAATCCTGGAACTCCCTCCGTTACAGCGCCGTGGGTGTACCTACACCACAGGGACAAATTCCTGGAACTCCCTCCCTAACAGCGCCGTGGGTGTATCTACACCACAGGGACAAAATCCTGGAACTCCCTCCCTAACAGCACCGTGGGTGTACTTACACCACACGGACAAAATCCAGGAACTCCCTCCCTAACAGCGCCGTGGGTGTACCTACACCACAGGGGACAAAATCCTGGAACTCCCTCCGTAACAGCGCCGTGGGTGTACCTACACCACAGGGACAAAATCCTGGAACTCCCTCCCTAACAGCGCCGTGGGTGTACCTACACCACAGGGACAAAATCCTGGAACTCCCTCCCTAACAGCACCGTGGGTGTACTTACACCACACGGACAAAATCCAGGAACTCCCTCCCTAACAGCGCCGTGGGTGTACCTACACCACAGTGACAAAATCCTGGAACTCCCTCCCTAACAGCACTGTGGGTGTACCTACACCACAGGGACAAAATCCTGGAACTCCCTCCGTAACAGCGCCGTGGGTGAACCTACACCACAGGGACAAAATCCTGGAACTCCCTCCCTAACAGCGCCGTGGGTGTACCTACACCACAGGGACAAAATCCTGGAACTCCCTCCCTAACAGCACCGTGGGTGTACTTACACCACACGGACAAAATCCAGGAACTCCCTCCCTAACAGCGCCGTGGGTGTACCTACACCACAGTGACAACATCCTGGAACTCCCTCCCTAACAGCACTGTGGGTGTACCTACACCACAGGGACAAAATCCTGGAACTCTCTCCCTAACAGCGCCGTGGGTGTACCTACACCACAGGGACAAAAGCCTGGAAGTCCCTCCCTAACAGCGCCGTGGGTGTAGCTACACCACACGGACAAAATCCTGTAAATCCCTCCCTCACAGCGCCGTGGGTGTACCTACACCACACGGACAAAATCGTGGAACTCGCTCCCTAACAGCACCGTGGGTGTACCTACACCACAGGGGCAAAATCCTGGAACTCTCTCCCTAACAGCACCGTGGGTGTACCTACACCACAGGGACAAAATGCTGGAACTGCCTCCGTAACAGCGCCGTGGGTCTACCTACACCACACGGACAAAATCCTGGAACTCCCTCCCTAAAAGCGCCGTGGGTGTACCTACACCAAATGGACAAAATCCTGGAACTCCTTCCCTAACAGCACCGTGGGTGTACCTGCACCAAAGGGACAAAATCCTGGAACTCCCTCCCTAACAGCGCCGTGGGTGTACCGACACCACACGGACAAAATCCTGGAACCCCCTCCCTAACAGCGCCGTGGGTGTACCTACACCACACGGACAAAATCCTGGAACTCCCTCCCTAACAGCGCCGTGGGTGTACCTACACCACACGGACAAAATCCTGGAACTCCCTCCCTAACAGCACAGTGGGTGTACCTACACTACAGGGACAAAATGCTGGAACTCCCTCCCTAACTGCGCCGTGGGTGTACCTACAATAAAAGGACAAAATCCTGGAACACCCTCCCGAACAGCGCCGTGGGTGTAGCTACACCACACGGACAAAATCCTGGAACTCCCTCCCTAACAGCGCCGTGGGTGTACCTACACCACACGGACAAAATCCTGGAACACCCTCCCTAACAGCACCGTGGGTGTACCTACACCACACGGACAAAATCCTGGAAATCCCTCCCTAACAGCACCATGGGTGTACCTACACCACAGGGACAAAATCCTGGAAGTCCCTCCCTAACAGCGCCGTGGGTGTAGCTACACCACACGGACAAAATCCTGGAAATCCCTCCCTCACAGCGCCGTGGGTGTACCTACACCACACGGACAAAATCCTGGAACTCGCTCCCTTACAGCACCGTGGGTGTACCTACACCACAGGGGCAAAATCCTGGAACTCCCTCCCTAAAAGCCCCGTGGGTGTACCTACACCACAGGGACAAAATGCTGGAACTGCCTCCCTAACTGCGCTGTGGGTGTACCTACAATAATAGGACAAAATCCTAGAACTCCCTCCCTAACAGCGCCGTTGGTGTACCTACACCACACGGACAAAATCCGGGAACTCCCTCCCTAACAGCACTGTGGGTGTACCTACACCACAGTGACAAAATCCTGGAACCCCCTCCCTAACAGCGCCGTTGGTGTACCTACACCACATGGACAAAATCCTGGAACTCCCTCCCTAACAGCGCCGTGGGTGTACCTACACCACAGTGACAAACTCCTGGAACTCCCTCCCTAACAGCGCTGTGGGTGTACCTACACCACACGGACAAAACCTTGGAATTCCCTCCCTAACAGCACTGTGGGTGTACCTACAACAAACGGACAAATTCCTGGATCTCACTCCCTAACAGCGCCGTGGGTGTACTTACACCACTGGGACAAAACCCTGGAACTCCCTCCCTAACAGCGCCATGGGTGTACCTACACCACACGGACAAAATCCTGGAACTCCCTCCCTAACAGCGCCGTGGGTGTACCTACACCACAGGGACAAAATCCTGGAACTCCCTCCCTAACAGCGCCGTGGGTGTACCTACACAACACTGACAAAATCCTGGAACTCCCTCCCTAACAGTGCTGTGGGTGTACCTACACCTCACTGACAAAATCCTGGAACTCCCTCCCTAACAGCGCCGTGGGTGTACCTGCACCATACGGACAAAATCCAGGAACTCCCTCCCTAACAGCGCCGTGGGTGTACCTACACCACAGTGACAAAATCCTGGAACTCCCTCCCTAACAGCGCCATGGGTGTACCTACACCATACGGACAAAATCCTGGAACTCCCTCCCTAACAGCGCCGTGGGTGTACCTACACCACAGGGGACAAAATCCTGGAACTCCCTCCCTAACAGCACTGTGGGTGTACCTACACCACAGGGACAAAATCCTGGAACTCTCTCCCTAACAGCGCCGTGGGTGTACCTACACCACACGGACAACATCCTGGAACTCCCTCCCTAACAGCACCGTGGGTGTACCTACACCACACGGACAAAATCCTGGAAATCCCTCCCTAACAGCACCATGGGTGTACCTACACCACAGGAACAAAATCCTGGAAGTCCCTCCCTAACAGCGCCGTGGGTGTAGCTACACCACACGGACAAAATCCTGGAAATCCCTCCCTCACAGCGCCGTGGGTGTACCTTCACCACACGGACAAAATCCTGGAACTCGCTCCCTAACAGCACCGTGGGTGTACCTACACCACAGGGGCAAAATCCTGGAACTCCCTCCCTAACAGCACCGTGGGTGTACCTACACCACAGGGACAAAATGCTGGAACTGCCTCCCTAACTGCGCTGTGGGTGTACCTACAATAAAAGGACAAAATCCTGGAATTCCCTCCCTAACAGCACTGTGGGTGTACCTACCACACACGGACAAAATCCTGGATCTCACTCCCTAACAGCGCCGTGGGTGTACTTACACCACTGGGACAAAACCCTGGAACTCCCTCCCTAACAGCGCCCTGGGTGTACCTACACCACACGGACAAAATCCTGGAACTCCCTCCCGAACAGCACCGTGGGTGTACCTACACCACAGGGTCAAAATCCTGGAACTCCCTCCCTAACAGCACCATGGGTGTACCTACACCACACGGACAAAATCCTGGAACTCCCTCCCTAACAGCGCTGTGGGTGTACCTACACCTCACTGACAAAATCCTGGAACTCCCTCCCTAACAGCGCCGTGGGTGTACCTACACCATACGGACAAAATCCTGGAACTCCCTCCCTAACAGCCCCGTGGGTGTACTAACACCACTGGGACAAAACCCTGGAACTCCCTCCCTAACAGCGACATGGGTGTACCTACACCACACGGACAAAAACCGGAACTCCCTCCCGAACAGCACCGTGGGTGTACCTACACCACAGGGACAAAATCCTGGAACTCCCTCCCTAACAGCACCGTGGGTGTACCTACAACACACGGACAAAATCCTGGAACTCCCTCCCTAACAGCGCTGTGGGTGTACCTACACCTCACTGACAAAATCCTGGAACTCCCTCCCTAACAGCGCTGTGGTTGTACCTACACCACATGGACAAAATCTGGATCTCCCTCCCTAACAGCGCCGTGGGTGTACCTACACCACAGTGACAAAATCCTGGAACTCCCTCCCTAACAGCACCGTGGGTGTACCTACACCACACGGACAAAATCCTGGAACTCCCTCCCTAACAGCGCTGTGGGTGTACCTACACCTTACTGACAAAATCCTGGAACTCCCTCCCTAACAGTGCCGTGGGTGTACCTACACCACACGGACAAAATCCTGGAACTCCCTCCCTAACAGCGCCGTGGGTGTACCTACACCACAGTGACAAAATCCTGGAACTCCCTCCCTAACAGCGCCATGGGTGTACCTACACCATACGGACAAAATCCTGGAAATCCCTCCCTAACAGCGCCATGGGTATACCTACACCACAGGGGACAAAATCCTGGAACTCCCTCCGTAACAGCGCCGTGGGTGTACCTACACCACAGGGGCAAAATCCTGGAAGTCCCTCCCTTACAGCGCCGTGGGTGTCCCTACACCACAGGGACAAAATCCTGGAACTCCCTCCCTAACAGCACCGTGGGTGTACCTACACCACACGGACAAAATCCTGGAACTCCCTCCCTAACAGCACCGTGGGTGTACCTACACCACAGTGACAAAATCCTGGAACTCCCTCCCTAACAGCACCGTGGGTGTACCTACACCACAGGGACAAAATGCTGGAACTGCCTCCCTAACTGCGCTGTGGGTGTACCTACAATAAAAGGACAAAATTCTGGAACTCCCTCCCTAACAGCGCCGTGGGTGTACCTACACCACACGGACAAAATCCTGGAACTCCCTCCCTAACAGCGCCGTGGGTGTTCCTACACCACACGGACAAAATGCTGGAACTCCCTCCCTAACAGCACTGTGGGTGTACCTACACCACAGGGACAAAGTCCTGGAACTCCCTCCCTAACAGCGCCGTGGGTGTACCTACACCACATGGACAAAATCCTGGAACTCCCTCCCTAACAGCGCCGTGGGTGTACCTACACCACAGTGACAAACTCCTGGAACTCCCTCCCTAACAGCACAGTGGGTGTACCGACACCACACGGACAAAACCCTGGAATTCCCTCCCTAACAGCACTGTGGGTGTACCAAAACACACGGACAAAATCCTGGATCTCACTCCCTAACAGCACTGTGGGTGTACTTACACCACTGGGACAAAACCCTGGAACTCCCTCCCTAACAGCGCCGTGGGTGTACCTACACCATACGGACAAAATCCTGGAACTCCCTCCCTAACAGCGCCGTGGGTGTACCTACACCATACGGACAAAATCCTGGAACTCCCTCCCTAACAGCGCCGTGGGTGTACCTACACCACACGGACAAAATCCTGGAACTCCCTCCCTAACAGCGCCATGGGTGTACCTACACCATACGGACAAAATCCTGGAAATCCTTCCCTTACAGCGCCGTGGGTGTACCTACACCAGAGGGGACAAAATCCTGGAACTCCCTCCGTAACAGCGCCGTGGGTGTACCTACACCACAGTGACAAAATCCTGGAACTCCCTCCCTAACAGCACCGTGGGTGTACCTACACCACACGTACAAAATCCTGGAACTCCCTCCCTAACAGCGCCGTGGGTGTACCTACACCACAGTGACAAAATCCTGGAACTCTCTCCCTAACAGCACCGTGGGTGTATCTACACCACACGGACAAAATCCTGGAACTCCCTCCCTAACAGCACCGTGGGTGTACCTACACCACACGGACAAAATCCTGGAACTCCCTCCCTAACAGCGCCGTGGGTGTACCTACACCAACGGACAAAATCCTGGAACTCCCTATCTAACAGCACCGTGGCTATACCTACACCACACGGACAAAATCCTGGAACTCCCTCTCTAACAGCGCCGTGGGTGTACCTACACCACACGGACAAAATCCTGGAACTCTCTCCCTAACAGCGCCGTGGGTGTACCTACACCACACGCACAAAATCCTGGAACTCCCTCCCTAACAGCGCCGTGGGTGTACCTACACCACACGGGGACAAAATCCTGGAACTCCCTCCCTAACAGCGCCGTGGGTGTACCTACACCACAGGGACAAATTCCTGGAACTCCCTCCCTAACAGCACGGTGGGTGTACCTACACCCCAGGGACAAATTCCTGGAACTCCCTCCCTAACAGCGCCGTGGGTGTACCTACACCACACTGACAAAATCCTGGAACTCCCTCCCTAACAGCACCGTGGGTGTACCTACACCACAGGGACAAAATCCTGGAACTCCCTCCCTCACAGCACCGTGGGTGTACCTACACCACAGTGACAAAATCCTGGAACTCCCTCCCTAACAGCACTGTGGGTGTACCTACACCACAGGGACAAAATCCTGGAAGTCCCCTTCTAACAGCGCCGTGGGTTTAGCTACACCACACGGACAAAATCCTGGAAATCCCCCCCTCACAGCGCCGTGGGTGTACCTACACCACATGGACAAAATCCTGGAACTCGCTCCCTAATAGCACCGTGGGTGTACCTACACCACAGGGGCAAAATCCTGGAACTCCCTCCCTAACAGCACCGTGGGTGTACCTACACCACAGGGACAAAATGCTGGAACTGCCTCCCTAACTGCGCTGTGGGTGTACCTACAATAAAAGGACAAAATCCTGGAACTCCCTCCCTAACAGCGCCGTGGGTGTACCTACACCACACGGACAAAATCCTGGAACTCCCTCCCTAACAGCGCCGTGGGTGTTCCTACACCACACGGACAAAATGCTGGAACTCCCTCCCTAACAGCACTGTGGGTGTACCTACACCACAGGGACAAAGTCCTGGAACTCCCTCCCTAACAGCGCCGTGGGTGTACCTACACCACATGGACAAAATCCTGGAACTCCCTCCCTAACAGCGCCGTGGGTGTACCTACACCACAGTGACAAACTCCTGGAACTCCCTCCCTAACAGCACAGTGGGTGTACCGACACCACACGGACAAAACCCTGGAATTCCCTCCCTAACAGCACTGTGGGTGTACCTACAACACACGGACAAAATCCTGGATCTCACTCCCTAACAGCACTGTGGGTGTACTTACACCACTGGGACAAAACCCTGGAACTCCCTCCCTAACAGCGCCGTGGGTGTACCTACACCATACGGACAAAATCATGGAACTCCCTCCCTAACAGCACCGTGGGTGTACCTACACCACACGGACAAAATCCTGGAACTCCCTCCCTAACAGCGCCGTGGGTGTACCTACACCAACGGACAAAATCCTGGAACTCCCTATCTAACAGCACCCTGGCTATACCTACACCACACGGACAAAATCCTGGAACTCCCTCTCTAACAGCGCCGTGGGTGTACCTACACCACACGGACAAAATCCTGGAACTCTCTCCCTAACAGCGCCGTGGGTGTACCTACACCACACGCACAAAATCCTGGAACTCCCTCCCTAACAGCGCCGTGGGTGTACCTACACCACACGGGGACAAAATCCTGGAACTCCCTCCCTAACAGCGCCGTGGGTGTACCTACACCACAGGGACAAATTCCTGGAACTCCCTCCCTAACAGCACGGTGGGTGTACCAACACCCCAGGGACAAATTCCTGGAACTCCCTCCCTAACAGCGCCGTGGGTGTACCTACACCACACTGACAAAATCCTGGAACTCCCTCCCTAACAGCACCGTGGGTGTACCTACACCACAGGGACAAAATCCTGGAACTCCCTCCCTCACAGCACCGTGGGTGTACCTACACCACAGTGACAAAATCCTGGAACTCCCTCCCTAACAGCACTGTGGGTGTACCTACACCACAGGGACAAAATCCTGGAAGTCCCCTTCTAACAGCGCCGTGGGTTTAGCTACACCACACGGACAAAATCCTGGAAATCCCCCCCTCACAGCGCCGTGGGTGTACCTACACCACATGGACAAAATCCTGGAACTCGCTCCCTAATAGCACCGTGGGTGTACCTACACCACAGGGGCAAAATCCTGGAACTCCCTCCCTAACAGCACCGTGGGTGTACCTACACCACAGGGACAAAATGCTGGAACTGCCTCCCTAACTGCGCTGTGGGTGTACCTACAATAAAAGGACAAAATCCTGGAACTCCCTCCCTAACAGCGCCGTGGATGTACCTACACCACACGGACAAAATCCTGGAACTCCCTCCCTAACAGCGCCGTGGGTGTTCCTACACCACACGGACAAAATGCTGGAACTCCCTCCCTAACAGCACTGTGGGTGTACCTACACCACAGGGACAAAGTCCTGGAACTCCCTCCCTAACAGCGCCGTGGGTGTACCTACACCACATGGACAAAATCCTGGAACTCCCTCCCTAACAGCGCCGTGGGTGTACCTACACCACAGTGACAAACTCCTGGAACTCCCTCCCTAACAGCACAGTGGGTGTACCGACACCACACGGACAAAACCCTGGAATTCCCTCCCTAACAGCACTGTGGGTGTACCTACAACACACGGACAAAATCCTGGATCTCACTCCCTAACAGCACTGTGGGTGTACTTACACCACTGGGACAAAACCCTGGAACTCCCTCCCTAACAGCGCCGTGGGTGTACCTACACCATACGGACAAAATCCTGGAACTCCCTCCCTAACAGCGCCGTGGGTGTACCTACACCATACGGACAAAATCCTGGAACTCCCTCCCTAACAGCGCCGTGGGTGTACCTACACCACACGGACAAAATCCTGGAACTCCCTCCCTAACAGCGCCATGGGTGTACCTACACCATACGGACAAAATCCTGGAAATCCTTCCCTTACAGCGCCGTGGGTGTACCTACACCAGAGGGGACAAAATCCTGGAACTCCCTCCGTAACAGCGCCGTGGGTGTACCTACACCACAGTGACAAAATCCTGGAACTCCCTCCCTAACAGCACCGTGGGTGTACCTACACCACACGGACAAAATCCTGGAACTCCCTCCCTAACAGCGCCGTGGGTGTACCTACACCACAGTGACAAAATCCTGGAACTCTCTCCCTAACAGCGCAGTGGGTGTACCTACACCACAGGGACAAAATCCTGGAACTCTCTCCCTAACAGCGCCGTGGGTGTACCTACACCACAGGGACAAAATCCTGGAACTCCCTCCCTAACAGCGCCGTGGGTGTACCTACACCACAGGGACAAAATCCTGGAACTCCCTCCCTAACAGCACCGTGGGTGTACCTACAACACACGGACAAAATCCTGGAACTCCCTCCCTAAAAGCGCCGTGGGTGTACCTACACCAACGGACAAAATCCTGGAACTCCCTATCTAACAGCGCCGTGGGTGTACCTACACCACACGGACAAAATCCTGGAACTCTCTCCCTAACAGCGCCGTGGGTGTACCTACACCACACGCACAAAATCCTGGAACTCCCTCCCTAACAGCGCCGTGGGTGTACCTACACCACACGGGGACAAAATCCTGGAACTCCCTCCCTAACAGCGCCGTGGGTGTACCTACACCACAGGGACAAAATCCTGGAACTCCCTCCCTAACAGCACGGTGGGTGTACCTACACCACAGGGACAAATTCCTGGAACTCCCTCCCTAACAGCGCCGTGGGTGTACCTACACCACACTGACAAAATCCTGGAACTCCCTCCCTAACAGCACCGTGGGTGTACCTACACCACAGGGACAAAATCCTGGAACTCCCTCCCTCACAGCACCGTGGGTGTACCTACACCACACGGACAAAATCCTGGATCTCCCTTCCTAACAGCGCCGTGGGTGTACCTACACCACACGGACAAAATCCTGGAACTCCCTCCCTAACAGCGCCGTGGGTGTACCTACACCACACGGACAAAATCCTGGAACTCCCTCCCTAACAGCGCCATGGGTGTACCTACACCATACGGACAAAATCCTGGAAATCCTTCCCTTACAGCGCCGTGGGTGTACCTACACCAGAGGGGACAAAATCCTGGAACTCCCTCCGTAACAGCGCCGTGGGTGTACCTACACCACAGTGACAAAATCCTGGAACTCCCTCCCTAACATCACCGTGGGTGTACCTACACCACACGGACAAAATCCTGGAACTCCCTCCCTAACAGCGCCGTGGGTGTACCTACACCACAGTGACAAAATCCTGGAACTCTCTCCCTAACAGCGCAGTGGGTGTACCTACACCACAGGGACAAAATCCTGGAACTCTCTCCCTAACAGCGCCGTGTGTGTACCTACACCACAGGGACAAAATGCTGGAACTGCCTCCCTAACTGCGCTGTGGGTGTACCTACAATAAAAGGACAAAATCCTGGAACTCCCTCCCTAACAGCGCCGTGGGTGTACCTACACCACACGGACAAAATCCTGGAACTCCCTCCCTAACAGCGCCGTGGGTGTTCCTACACCACACGGACAAAATGCTGGAACTCCCTCCCTAACAGCACTGTGGGTGTACCTACACCACAGGGACAAAGTCCTGGAACTCCCTCCCTAACAGCGCCGTGGGTGTACCTACACCACATGGACAAAATCCTGGAACTCCCTCCCTAACAGCGCCGTGGGTGTACCTACAACACACGGACAAAATCCTGGAACTCCCTCCCTAAAAGCGCCGTGGGTGTACCTACACCAACGGACAAAATCCTGGAACTCCCTATCTAACAGCACCGTGGCTATACCTACACCACACGGACAAAATCCTGGAACTCCCTCCCTAACAGCGCCGTGGGTGTACCTACACCACACGGACAAAATCCTGGAACTCTCTCCCTAACAGCGCCGTGGGTGTACCTACACCACACGCACAAAATCCTGGAACTCCCTCCCTAACAGCGCCGTGGGTGTACCTACACCACACGGGGACAAAATCCTGGAACTCCCTCCCTAACAGCGCCGTGGGTGTACCTACACCACAGGGACAAAATCCTGGAACTCCCTCCCTAACAGCACGGTGGGTGTACCTACACCACAGGGACAAATTCCTGGAACTCCCTCCCTAACAGCGCCGTGGGTGTACCTACACCACACTGACAAAATCCTGGAACTCCCTCCCTAACAGCACCGTGGGTGTACCTACACCACAGGGACAAAATCCTGGAACTCCCTCCCTCACAGCACCGTGGGTGTACCTACACCACACGGACAAAATCCTGGATCTCCCTTCCTAACAGCGCCGTGGGTGTACCTACACCACACGGACAAAATCCTGGAACTCCCTCCCTAACAGCGCCGTGGGTGTACCTACACCACACGGACAAAATCCTGGAACTCCCTCCCTAACAGCGCCATGGGTGTACCTACACCATACGGACAAAATCCTGGAAATCCTTCCCTTACAGCGCCGTGGGTGTACCTACACCAGAGGGGACAAAATCCTGGAACTCCCTCCGTAACAGCGCCGTGGGTGTACCTACACCACAGTGACAAAATCCTGGAACTCCCTCCCTAACATCACCGTGGGTGTACCTACACCACACGGACAAAATCCTGGAACTCCCTCCCTAACAGCGCCGTGGGTGTACCTACACCACAGTGACAAAATCCTGGAACTCTCTCCCTAACAGCGCAGTGGGTGTACCTACACCACAGGGACAAAATCCTGGAACTCTCTCCCTAACAGCGCCGTGTGTGTACCTACACCACAGGGACAAAATCCTGGAACTCCCTCCCTAACAGCGCCGTGGGTGTACCTACACCACAGGGACAAAATCCTGGAACTCCCTCCCTAACAGCACCGTGGGTGTACCTACACCATACGGACAAAATCCTGGAAATCCTTCCCTTACAGCGCCGTGGGTGTACCTACACCAGAGGGGACAAAATCCTGGAACTCCCTCCGTAACAGCGCCGTGGGTGTACCTACACCACAGTGACAAAATCCTGGAACTCCCTCCCTAACAGCACCGTGGGTGTACCTACACCACACGGACAAAATCCTGGAACTCCCTCCCTAACAGCGCCGTGGGTGTACCTACACCACAGTGACAAAATCCTGGAACTCTCTCCCTAACAGCGCAGTGGGTGTACCTACACCACAGGGACAAAATCCTGGAACTCTCTCCCTAACAGCGCCGTGGGTGTACCTACACCACAGGGACAAAATCCTGGAACTCCCTCCCTAACAGCGCCGTGGGTGTACCTACACCACAGGGACAAAATCCTGGAACTCCCTCCCTAACAGCACCGTGGGTGTACCTACACCACACGGACAAAATCCTGGAACTCCCTCCCTAACAGCGCCGTGGGTGTACCTACACCAACGGACAAAATCCTGGAACTCCCTATCTAACAGCACCGTGGCTATACCTACACCACACGGACAAAATCCTGGAACTCCCTCCCTAACAGCGCCGTGGGTGTACCTACACCACACGGACAAAATCCTGGAACTCTCTCCCTAACAGCGCCGTGGGTGTACCTACACCACACGCACAAAATCCTGGAACTCCCTCCCTAACAGCGCCGTGGGTGTACCTACACCACACGGGGACAAAATCCTGGAACTCCCTCCCTAACAGCGCCGTGGGTGTACCTACACCACAGGGACAAAATCCTGGAACTCCCTCCCTAACAGCACGGTGGGTGTACCTACACCACAGGGACAAATTCCTGGAACTCCCTCCCTAACAGCGCCGTGGGTGTACCTACACCACACTGACAAAATCCTGGAACTCCCTCCCTAACAGCACCGTGGGTGTACCTACACCACAGGGACAAAATCCTGGAACTCCCTCCCTCACAGCACCGTGGGTGTACCTACACCACACGGACAAAATCCTGGATCTCCCTTCCTAACAGCGCCGTGGGTGTACCTACACCACACGGACAAAATCCTGGAACTCCCTCCCTAACAGCGCCGTGGGTGTACCTACACCACAGGGACTGCTGCGGTTTGAACAGGCTGCTCACCCCCAGCTTTTGAACAGATGGTCAATGCATCTATTGAGAATTATTGAAGTGTTCCCCACGTTTTTTGAGAGCTGTGTTAAGAGCATAAACAGAGAGACTCGCAAAGAAAACACACGTTTTTTTATTTAATTAACCAAAACGCATAAATATCTTGATCAAGATGATCTTGGCTCCCGTTGCGGTTGCCCCTGAGGGAGGGGCTGTCTGGGGTGGGGCTCTCTGTCCATCCAAGTGCGTCATCGTTTGTAAGGCGTAACCTGCAATTGAGAGCGGACGTGAGGAGAGGGACCATCGAGGGGATTGGGATTCGTTGCTCGCAAAGTCGGGAATCTGGCGGAAGGGGCTACGCTGGTGGCGGGCGCTTTGCCGCACTACCTTTGCGAGGGGTGCGTGAGCCGCGAGTGCCAGCGATCGGCCAACCGAATCAAACAGCCCGGCCGCTCGGCCCGGTCAGGCTGCGTTCAGACTCGCCCTTCCGAAAAGCCTGATTCCAAACGCCTGCCGTTCAATGCGATTTGGCAGCGGAGGAGCAATTGCACAACAACACCGAGTTCGCCGGTGATGGCTGCACAAAATAACCGACTGAAGATAATCAGCCCGGCTCGTAATGTGCCTCATCTCTGCCTGCCGGGAGTGACAAACATTCATACTCAGGGACCCATCCCCTGGACACAAAAGGGTGGGAGGCACGATGCCAATGTTTTTGGTCTTTCAGTACTTTGGAGAAAGGCAAAATATCGAACACTCTCAATTGATGCTGCAGGGGACTCAGGCTGGAGGGGTGGTGAGGGGGATTCCCCTGGGTGATTGGTTGGCAGTTGGTGGCATCGCTGCAGAGGAAGCAACGGGCGACCACGGGTTCCCCAAGTTCCCCCCGCTATTTCGCATACAGCGCAAGGCGTCGAACTGAGGTTGCGCTGGAGAGAGGGTAGAAGAAGCTGGGGTGGTTCTCGGGGCTCACTCAACCCAAGCTCGCATCGAAGAGGCAGGGTCTGTTCCTTACCCCTGACACGTCAACCCAAATGTCGCTCCCCCAGCCCCATCCCAGCAGCATCACGACGAACGTCTCTCTGCTACCCCCCCCCCTTGAGCCCCTCCCCATGGGAGTGACTTCCACATCCCCTCCCCGCCCCCGCCAACTCTCTGGGGAGGGAGGTTTCTCGTGAATTTCCCCCAACAGGCCCCCTCGGATTGGATTTATCAGTAACTGGCTCCCGTCGATGGTCCCCCTCACCCCCAGTTCCGATCTCGCCCGCGCAAGAGGGAACATCTTCTCTACACCGACCCCCTGCATAATCCTGAATATCCCGATCGGGTCACCCCCCCTCAGCCTTCTCTTGACTAGAGAAAAGAGCCCCAGCCTGTTCAGCCTTTCCCGACTGTTATAACCTCTCAGGCTCTGTTCTCACTCACTCCATCGCAAACCCTTCCTGCTTTTAAACACCTCGATTCAATCTCACCCTTCAACGTCTCTGCTCGAAGGGAATCCAGGGCCCAGTTCCTCCCAGTCTCGACAGCACTCCCTCAGTACTGGCACCGGGGGGAGTGTCGGCCTGGATTATGGAGCTCAAATCCTACAGTATATACATCTCCCTCTGACAGTGCAGCACTCCCTCAGTACTGGCACCGGGGGGAGTGTCGGCCTGGATTATGGAGATCAAATCTTAGAGTATATACATCTCCCTCCGACAGTGCAGCACTCCCTCAGTACTGGCACCGGGGGGAGAGTCAGCCAGGATTATGGAACTCAAATCCTAGAGTATATACATCTCCCTCCGACAGTGCAGCACTCCCTCAGTACTGGCACCGGGAGGGAGTGTCGGCCTGGATTATCGATCTCCAGCCTCTGAAGTGAAAGCTTTGTCACTCTGTGGGTTTCTCAGCTGACCCCCTCCCTCCGTGTTTTGTTGGAAGAGCGTCTTCTCCACACTTACATCACTCCCTCGCTTTTCTTTCATTAAATGCCTCATCATCTGATTCACTTCCTTCTCATTGTATTCCCCAGCTCGTCTCCGGTCACGCCTGCGCAGCCTGTGGATCAGTAAACACAATCTCAACACTTCAACTCCCAGTCCCAGGTTCGATTAATCTCTCTGTCTCTCTCTATCTCTCTCTCTGTCTCCGTCTCTCTCCCTCTCACTCTCTCTGTCTCTCCCTCTCTGTCTCTCTCTCTCTTTCTCTCCGTCTCTCTCTCTGTCTCTCTCTGTCTCTGTCTCTCTCTCTCTCTGTCTCTCTCTCTCTCCCTCTCTCTCTGTCTCTCTCTCTGTCTCTCTCTCTGTCTCTCTCTCTCTGTCTCTCTCTGTCTCCCTCTCACTCTCTCTGTCTCTCCCTCTCTTTCTCTCCGTCTCTCTCTGTCTCTCTCTGTCTCTCTCTTTCTCTCCGTCTGTCTCTCTCTCTGTCTCTGTCTCTGTCTCTCTCTCTGTCTCTGTCTCTCTCTCTCTGTCTCTCTCTCTCTCTGTCTCTCTCTCTCTCTCTCTGTCTCTCCCTCGCTGTCTCTCTCTCTCTTTCTCTCCATCTCTCTCTCTGTCTCTCTCTGACTCTCTCTCTCTCTCTCTCTCTGTCTCTCACTCTCTGTCTCTCTCTCTCTTTCTCTCCGTCTCTCTCTCTGTCTCTCTATCCCTCTCTCTATCTCTGTCTCTCTCTCTCTGTCTCTGCCGCTCTCCTTTTCTCTCTGTCTCTCTCTCTATCTCTCTCTCTATCTCTCTCTGTCTCTCTCTCCATCCCTCTCTCTCTCTCAGTCTCTGTATCTCTCTCTCTCTCTGCCTCTCTCCCTTTCTCTCCCTGTCTCTCTCTCTCTATCCCTCTCTCTATCTTTCTTTCTCTGTCTCTCCCTCTCTATCCCTCTCTCTATCTCTCTTTCTCTGTCTCTCCCTCTCTCTCTGTCTCTCTCTGTCTCTTTCTCCCTCTGTCTCTCCCTATCACTCTTTCTGTCCACCTCCCTTGCTCTCTCTCTCTCTATCTCGCTCATTCTATCCACATCTCTCTCTTTCTATTTGTCTCTCTTTCTGTCTCTCCCTCTCTCTCTTTCTCTGTCTCACTCTCACTATGCCACGCTCTCTGTCTCTGTCTCTCTTTCTGTCTGTCTCTTTTCCTCCATCTCCCTTTCACTCTCTCTGCTTGACCCTTTCTCTCTTCCTTTGTCTGTCTCTCTCTCTACCTCTGTCTCTCTCCCTCTCTCTCTTCATTTCTCTCTGTCACTCGCTGTCTCTCTCTATCTCTGTCTCTTTCTCTCTATCTCTCTGCCTATCTTTCAGAATCTCTTTTTCTCTGCCTCTCTCTCCCTGTCTCTCTCAATCTCTCTCTGTTTCTTTCTCTGTCTGTTCATCTCCCTCTCTACGTCTTTCTGTCTGTCACTCTCTGCCTCCCTCCCTGTCTCTTCTGCTCTCTCTCTCTTTTCCTCTTTCTCTCTCCATGGTAATTATGGATTATTTAGTGTGTAATATACCCTTAAGAAGAATGAATGTAAAGCCAATCACATCCTTTAGTACCCAATAGGAGAGTAGCACAGGCTACCTCAGTAGCCAGTCATCAGTAATGTGGAGATAGAGTTGGAGTTGGAAACACACGTGTAGTTGCTGCTGAATATCTTTGTAAATGAAAAAAATGTTTCCATCGAAACAGTGTCTGCTGATCAACTCTCGCAATAGTACCAACTCGGCCAGCACTCACAACAAACTGGCGATGAGGAGAAAACAGGATTGAACAGAACAAACTGGCGATGAGGAGAAAACAGGATTGAACACAACAAACTGGCGATGAGGATAAAACAGGATTGAACAGAACAAACTGGCGATGAGGAGAAAACAGGACGGAACAGAACAAACTGGCGATGAGGATAAAACAGGATTGAACAGAACAAACTGGCGATGAGGATAAAACAGGATTGAACAGAACAAACTGGCGATGAGGAGAAAACAGGATTGAACAGAACAAACTGGCGATGAGGAGAAAACAGGATTGAACAGAACAAACTGGCGATGAGGAGAAAACAGGATTGAACAGAACAAACTGGCGATGAGGAGAAAACAGGATTGAACAGAACAAACTGGCGATGAGGAGAAAACAGGATTGAACAGAACAAACTGGCGATGAGGATAAAACAGGATTGAACAGAACAAACTGGCGATGAGGATAAAACAGGATTGAACAGAACAAACTGGCGATGAGGATAAAACAGGATTGAACAGAACAAACTGGCGATGAGGAGAAAACAGGATTGAACAGAACAAACTGGCGATGAGGATAAAACAGGATTGAACAGAACAAACTGGCGATGAGGATAAAACAGGATTGAACACAACAAACTGGCGATGAGGATAAAACAGGATTGAACAGAACAAACTGGCGATGAGGATAAAACAGGATTGAACAGAACAAACTGCCGATGAGGATAAAACAGGATTGAACACAACAAACTGGCGATGAGGAGAAAACAGGATTGAACAGAACAAACTGGTGATGAGGATGAAACTGGATTGAACACAACAAACTGGCGATGAGGATAAAACAGGATTGAACAGAACAAACTGGTGATGAGGATAAAACAGGATTGAACACAACAAACTGGCGATGAGGATAAAACAGGATTGAACAGAACAAACTGGCGATGAGGATAAAACAGGATTGAACAGAACAAACTGCCGATGAGGATAAAACAGGATTGAACACAACAAACTGGCGATGAGGAGAAAACAGGATTGAACAGAACAAACTGGCGATGAGGATAAAACAGGATTGAACAGAACAAACTGGCGATGAGGATAAAACAGGATTGAACACAACAAACTGGCGATGAGGATAAAACAGGATTGAACAGAACAAACTGGCGATGAGGATAAAACAGGATTGAACAGAACAAACTGCCGATGAGGATAAAACAGGATTGAACACAACAAACTGGCGATGAGGAGAAAACAGGATTGAACAGAACAAACTGGCGATGAGGATGAAACTGGATTGAACACAACAAACTGGCGATGAGGATAAAACAGGATTGAACAGAACAAACTGGTGATGAGGAGAAAACAGGATTGAACAGAACAAACTGGCGATGAGGAGAAAACAGGATTGAACAGAACAAACTGGCGATGAGGATAAAACAGGATTGAACAGAACAAACTGGCGATGAGGATAAAACAGGATTGAACAGAACAAACTGGCGATGAGGAGAAAACAGGATTGAACAGAACAAACTGGCGATGAGGAGAAAACAGGATTGAACAGAACAAACTGGCGATGAGGAGAAAACAGGATTGAACAGAACAAACTGGCGATGAGGAGAAAACAGGATTGAACGTTCAGCGTGGGGTGTGAGTGAGGACACGATTCGGAAGAGAGTTGGGATTTCGGGAAGGTGTTAGAGATCTCACCAGCCATGGAAAGCACAGGAAGGGATTCAGAAGCCGTAGAGGGAGCGCAAATTGGCGCCGACCACCGCACCGGGTGGGAAACCCCAGCCAAAAAGGGGGCGAAGATGCAAGACTCTCCGAGAGACGGGAAACAGACCCCCTCCCCCCCCCAAACGAGCTAGCGGACAGATAAAAAGAAATGACTTAGCAGCGAAAACAAGGGAACAATTTCAATAGAGATGGAAAGAAGCTGCCTTTTAACGCTTGGCAGTTTGAAAAATAAATCGAACGCTTTGATTGTCATCGAACATGATGAGGCAGTGCGAGGAAAGATTCAGGCAGACCCTCACACAAAAGACAAGACCCAGCGAGATCGACAAGGTCAGAGATCCTGAAGCAACAGGTTCCGATATTTATTCCTCGTTTAGTGTGAAGTTTGGAAAGACTGAACCAATATTTGTCTCAGTGAAAGTAACTGGCAGCCCCGTTAAAACGGAAATGGACACGGGAGCTCCCACTCCAGCAACTGAGGGAACACACCTACGGATACCTGAGTTATGGTGAACCGAGGGTGTACCTACCCCACAGGGCCTGCAGCCGTTCAAGAAGGCGGCTCACCACTACCTTCTCAAGGGGGCAATTAGGGATGGACAGTAAACGCTGGGCCCAGCCACATCCTGGGAATGAATAATGTTAACAAATGACAATAAACGGATGCTAAAAACATAGACAGGTGAAGACATCTAAGTCCGAGGCAATAAGCGGAGTAACTGTCCATCACAGGGGTGGTTGGTATTGAGGGGAAGAGGACCCCAGCCTCCCAGAGCGAAACTGGCTGAGGGAAACCAGCCTGGATTGGCCAGCGAGATTCCAGAAAGGAAGCTGGAAGCGTTGCCAGTTTCGGGACGGGAATGGGTGAGGACTCAGCGACCTGAGGAGAAGCAGTTACCTCAAGTCCAAGTCTGGACGGACAGCAGGAGGAACTGGGAGAGGGAGAGAGAGAGAGAGAGAGAGAGATGGCTCGATGTCAAGAGCTCGGGGACGAGGTGAGAAATCTTGGCAGGGAGAGATGGGAACCTGTCCGAAGACACTCCCACGTGACAAGGTGCCCCTCAGGCCAGAGTCTGTACCTCTGGAAAAGAGAAACAGGCAAGAATTCAGCCCCTCTCCGAACAGAATGAAGGCGGAGGGGCGTGTTAGTGGGGTGGTGAGAAAGGCACATGGGACACTTGCCTTTATCAATCGAGGCACAGATTACAAAAGTAGGGAGGTCATGTCGGAGTTGTATAGACCCTTGGTGAGGCCACAGCTGGAGTACTGTGTGCAGTTCTGGTCACCACATTATAGGAAGGATGTGATTGTACTGGAGGGGGTGCAGAGGAGATTCACCAGGATGTTGCCTGGGATGAAACATTTAAGTTATGGAGAGAGGTCGGATAGACTTGGGTTGTTTTAGTTGGAGCGGAGAAGACTGAGGGGCGACCTGATCGAGGTGTACAAGATTATGAGGGGCATGGACAGGGTGGATAGGGAGCAGCTGTTCCCCCCTTAGTTGAAGGGTCAGTTACGAGGGGACATAAGTTCAAGGTGAGGGGGGCAGGAGGTTTGGGGGGGGTTGTGAGGAGAAGCTTTTTTACCCAGAGGGTGGGGAGGGTCTGGAATGTGCTGCCTGGGAGGGGGGTGGAGGTGGGTTAGCCTCACAGCCTTTAAAAAGCACCTGGATGAGCGCTTGGCACCTCATAAACATTCAAGGCGATGGGGCCAAGTGCTGGTCAATGGGGGTTAGGGAGGTAGGTCAGGTGTTTCTCACAGGGTCGGCGCAGACTCGATGGGCCGAAGGGCCTCTTCTGCACTCTGTGTGTGATCCTGTGATTCTGAGTAAAGATACCGCAAGGCTCAATTTCCCAGGGGGCAGGGAACAAACCCAGGAAAGAGACGGGAGAGCTGGGAAAACCAGCGACTCGGAGCCAAAGTGCCTTTTGGAGATGAGAGCCGCTGAATTTTACCAAGGAGCGGATGGAGGGTGGGAATTTTTGGGAAACCCAACCTCTGAGCTCACGAGAGCTGGGCTGGGACCTGAGCTTAGTCTGGGCCAATGGTTGAGGTTGGATGAGATGGGATGAGGTTAAAGCCAGGACTAGAAATAGAAAGGTCGGTAGAGAGAGGACACAGGGACGCAAGTAAGACTTTCACCCTGGCAGCGTACGCGTAGACCCTCACACAAAAGGCCTGGTGGTCCAATCTCAAACGCCAATGCCCCTAGGTCCTTTGATAACGATGAGTATGTCCCAGTTCCGTTCGTTTCGCTGTTAAATTTCCCAGATTCCTCGCCGGGTCTGCGCTCGACAGATCAGAGACCGGACAAGGCGGGACTCAGTCCTACCTCAGGAACGAGGACAAGTGCCACATGGTTGACCCCAGGAGCCCTTATCTGGCGAAATGGAACCCGTACTTCGACAGGAGGCATGGAATAACCAGCCCGGGATGGGCGTCTTATTGTGGGGAGCACGAGTGATAGATCGTCCAAAGGGAAGGGACCCCACCCAGGATTTCCCCAATGAAGACCATAGCACGCAGCTACCTATGGTGGCCTGGGATGGATGGTGAAATAGTGAGTTTAGTAAAACAGCGTGTAGACCCTGGGTGCGGTTACACATTGACCACGCTGGACCTATCCTGGGAACAATGTTCCTGCTCATTGTCGGTGCCCATTCGAAAGGGATGGACGTATATGAGGTGAAGTCACCAACGTCGGGTGTAGCGCCCGCTGTTGCAATGGAGAAACCACGCCAGAGTTTTGCCATTCACGGACTACCAGGAGTAGCCGTTTCCGATAACGGCACAGCATTTGCCAGCGCTGAGTTTCAGCGTTTTACCAGCCTCAACGGTATGGCTCTTGTGCAAACTGCACCATAACCCACCCTCCCTCAAACCGACAGGCCGGGAGGGAGGTTCAAACGTTCCAAGACAGGCATTGGAAAAGCGAACTGGAGATCCCTTAGCAAACAAGCCAGCACCCTCTCTTTTTCATTACAGGACCACCCCTCACACAACTACACCCCGCGGAGTTATTGTTGAAACCTCGTCTCAGGATGAGGTTGAGATTAATAACGCCGGATTTAGAGGGGGAAGGTGGAAAGGAGTCAGGGAAACCAGGAAACTGGACAGGACTTGGCACAGTCATGAGAGGAAGTTGACCGTGGGAGAGCCGGTATAGGGGATAAACTTCGGGGAAGGACCAAAGTGGTTACCGGGTGAAATAAGTGCGGTGACTGGGCCTCTATCTTACCATGCGGGGATGGAAGGCTGAGTAGTCCGGAGACAGGTGGATGTTGCCCTGAGAGAAATGATCCACCAAGAATTGAATTCAACAGCGTTCATGACCGGGTCAATGTTTCCTGTTGAGAGACCCAAAACCAGGAGAGGCATGTCGGGTGTATGTGGGGTGTGTGGGGTGTGTGGGGTGTGTGTGTGGGGTGTGTGGGGTGTGTGTGGGGTGTGTGGGGTGTGTGGTGTGTGTGTGGGGTGTTTGGGGTGTGTGTGGGGTGTGTGCGGTTTGTGTGGGGTGTATATGGGGTGTGTGTGGGGTGTGTGTGGGGTGTGTGTGGGGTGTGTGTGGGGTCTGTGTGGGGTGTGTGTGGGGTGTGTGGGGTATGTGTGTGGTGTGTGTGGGGTGTGCGTGGGGTGTGTGGGGTGTGTGTGGGGTATGTGGTGTGTGTGGGGTGTGTGGGGAGTGTGTGGTGTGTGTGGGGTGTGTGTGGGGTGTGTGTGGCGTGTGTGTGGGAAGTGTGTGTGGGGTGTGTGGGGTGTGTGGTGTGTGTGGGGTGTGTGTGTGGGGTGTGTGGGATGTATGAGGTGCGTGGGGTGTGTGGGGTGTGTGTGGGGTGTGTGTGGAGTGTGTGTGGGGTGTGTGTGGGGTGTGTGGGGTGTGTGCGGTGTGTGTGGGGTGTATACGGGGTGTGTGTTGTGTGTGTGGGGTGTGTGTGGGGTGTGTGTGGGGTGTGTGGGGTGTGTGTGTGGGGTGTGTGGGGTGTGTGTGGGGAGTGTGTGGTGTGTGTGGGGTGTGTGTGGGGTGTGTGTGGGAAGTGTGTGTGGGGTGTGTGGGGTGTGTGGGGTGTGTGGGGTGTGTGGTGTGTGTGGGGTGTGTGGGGTGCGTGTGGGGTGTGAGTGTGGGGTGTGTGGGGTCTGTGGGGTGTGTGTGGGGTGTGTGTGTCGGGTGTGTGGGGTGTGTGTGGGGTGTGTGGGGTGTGTGTGGGGTGTGTGTGTCGGGTGTGTGGGGTGTGTGTGGGGTGTGTGGGGTGTGTGTGGGGTGTGTGTGGGGTGTGTGTGGTGTGTGTGGGGTGTGTGTGGGGTGTGTGGGGTGTGTGTGGGGTGTGTGTGTCGGGTGTGTGGGGTGTGTGTGGGGTGTGTGGGGTGTGTGTGGGGTGTGTGTGGGGTGTGTGGTGTGTGTGTGGGGTGTGTGGGGTGTGTGTGGGGTGTATGGGGTGTGTGCGGTGTGTGTGGGGTGTATACGGGGTGTGTGTTGTGTGTGTGGGGTGTGTGTGGGGTGTGTGTGGGGTGTGTGTGGGGTGTGTGTGGGGTGTGTGTGGGATGTGTGGTGTGTGGTGTGTGTGTGGTGTTTGTGGTTTGTGTATGGGGTGTGGGGTGTGTGGGGTGTGTGGGGTGTGTGTGGGGTGTGTGTGGGTTGTGTGGGTTGTGGTGTGTGTGGGGTGTGTGTGGGGTGTGTGTGGGGTGTGTGTGGGGAGTGTGTGTGTTGTTTGTGGGGTGTGTGGGGTGTTGTGTGTGTGTGGGGCGTGTGGGGTGTGTGGTGTGTGGTGTCTGTGGGGTTTGTGGGGTATGTGGGGTGTGTGTGGTGTGTGCGGTGTTTGTAGGGTGAGTGTGGGGTGAGTGTGGGGTGTGTGTGGTGTGTGTGGGCTGTGTGGGGTGTGTGTGTGGTGTGTGTGGTGTGTGGGATGTGTGTGGTGTGTGTGGTGTGTGTGGGGTGTGTGTGTGTGTGTGTGTGTGGGGTGTGTGTGTGTGTGTGTGTGGGGTGTGTGTGGGGTGTGTGTGGGGTGTTTGCGGTGTTTGTGGGGTATGTGGGATGTGTGTGGTGTGTGCGGTGTTTGTAGGGTGAGTGTGGGGTGAGTGTGGTGTGTGTGTGGGGTGTGTGTGGGGTGTGTGGGGTGTGTGTGGGGTGTGTGTGGGGTGTGTGTGGGGTGTGTGTGTGGTGTGTGTGGGGTGTGTGTGTGGGGTGTGTGGGGTGTGTGTGGGGTGTGTGTGGGGTGTGTGAGGGGTGTGTGTGGTGTGTGTGTGGGGTGTGTGTGGTGTGTGTGTTTGGGGTGTGTGGTGTGTGGTGGGTGTGAGGGGTGTGTGTGTGGGGTGTGTGGGGTGTGTGTGGGGTGTGTGTGGGGTGTGTGGTGTGTGGTGGGTGTGAGGGTTGTGTGTGTGGTGTGTGTGGGGTGTGTGTGTGGGGTGTGTGGGGTGTGTGTGGGGTGTGTGTGGGGTGTGTGGGGTGTGTGTGGGGTGTGTGTGTGGGTTGTGTGGGGTGTGTGTGGGGTGTGTGTGGGGTGTGTGGGGTGTGTGTGGGGTGTGTGTGTGGGTTGTGTGGGGTGTGTGTGGGGTGTGTGGGGTGTGTGTGGGGTGTGTGTGGGGTGTGTGTGGGGTGTGTGTGGGGAGTGTGTGTGTTGTTTGTGGGGTGTGTGGGGTGTTGTGTGTGTGTGGGGCGTGTGGGGTGTGTGGTGTGTGGTGTCTGTGGGGTTTGTGGGGTATGTGGGGTGTGTGTGGTGTGTGCGGTGTTTGTAGGGTGAGTGTGGGGTGAGTGTGGTGTGTGTGTGGTGTGTGTGGGCTGTGTGGGGTGTGTGTGTGGTGTGTGTGGTGTGTGGGATGTGTGTGGTGTGTGTGGTGTGTGTGGGGTGTGTGTGTGTGTGTGTGTGTGGGGTGTGTGTGTGTGTGTGTGTGGGGTGTGTGTGGGGTGTGTGTGGGGTGTTTGCGGTGTTTGTGGGGTATGTGGGGTGTGTGTGGTGTGTGCGGTGTTTGTAGGGTGAGTGTGGGGTGAGTGTGGTGTGTGTGTGGGGTGTGTGTGGGGTGTGTGGGGTGTGTGTGGGGTGTGTGTGGGGTGTGTGTGGGGTGTGTGTGTGGTGTGTGTGGGGTGTGTGTGTGGGGTGTGTGGGGTGTGTGTGGGGTGTGTGTGGGGTGTGTGAGGGGTGTGTGTGGTGTGTGTGTGGGGTGTGTGTGGTGTGTGTGTTTGGGGTGTGTGGTGTGTGGTGGGTGTGAGGGGTGTGTGTGTGGGGAGTGTGTGGTGTGTGTGGGGTGTGTGTGGGGTGTGTGTGGCGTGTGTGTGGGAAGTGTGTGTGGGGTGTGTGGGGTGTGTGGTGTGTGTGGGGTGTGTGTGTGGGGTGTGTGGGATGTATGAGGTGCGTGGGGTGTGTGGGGTGTGTGTGGGGTGTGTGTGGAGTGTGTGTGGGGTGTGTGTGGGGTGTGTGGGGTGTGTGCAGTGTGTGTGGGGTGTATACAGGGTGTGTGTTGTGTGTGTGGGGTGTGTGTGGGGTGTGTGTGGGGTGTGTGGGGTGTGTGTGTGGGGTGTGTGGGGTGTGTGTGGGGAGTGTGGGGTGTGTGTGGGGTGTGTGGTGTGTGGTGGGTGTGAGGGTTGTGTGTGTGGTGTGTGTGGGGTGTGTGTGTGGGGTGTGTGGGGTGTGTGTGGGGTGTGTGTGGGGTGTGTGGGGTGTGTGTGGGGTGTGTGTGTGGGTTGTGTGGGGTGTGTGTGGGGTGTGTGTGGGGTGTGTGGGGTGTGTGTGGGGTGTGTGTGTGGGTTGTGTGGGGTGTGTGTGGGGTGTGTGGGGTGTGTGTGGGGTGTGTGTGGGGTGTGTGTGGGGTGTGTGTGGGGTGTGTGTGGGGAGTGTGTGTGTTGTTTGTGGGGTGTGTGGGGTGTTGTGTGTGTGTGGGGCGTGTGGGGTGTGTGGTGTGTGGTGTCTGTGGGGTTTGTGGGGTATGTGGGGTGTGTGTGGTGTGTGCGGTGTTTGTAGGGTGAGTGTGGGGTGAGTGTGGTGTGTGTGTGGTGTGTGTGGGCTGTGTGGGGTGTGTGAGTGGTGTGTGTGGTGTGTGTGGGGTGTGTGTGTGTGTGTGTGTGTGGGGTGTGTGTGTGTGTGTGGGGTGTGTGTGGGGTGTGTGTGGGGTGTTTGCGGTGTTTGTAGGGTGAGTGTGGGGTGAGTGTGGTGTGTGTGTGGGGTGTGTGTGGGGTGTGTGGGGTGTGTGTGGGGTGTGTGTGGGGTGTGTGTGGGGTGTGTGTGTGGTGTGTGTGGGGTGTGTGTGTGGGGTGTGTGGGGTGTGTGTGGGGTGTGTGTGGGGTGTGTGAGGGGTGTGTGTGGTGTGTGTGTGGGGTGTGTGTGGTGTGTGTGTTTGGGGTGTGTGGTGTGTGGTGGGTGTGAGGGGTGTGTGTGTGGGGAGTGTGTGGTGTGTGTGGGGTGTGTGTGGGGTGTGTGTGGCGTGTGTGTGGGAAGTGTGTGTGGGGTGTGTGGGGTGTGTGGTGTGTGTGGGGTGTGTGTGTGGGGTGTGTGGGATGTATGAGGTGCGTGGGGTGTGTGGGGTGTGTGTGGGGTGTGTGTGGAGTGTGTGTGGGGTGTGTGTGGGGTGTGTGGGGTGTGTGCGGTGTGTGTGGGGTGTATACGGGGTGTGTGTTGTGTGTGTGGGGTGTGTGTGGGGTGTGTGTGGGGTGTGTGGGGTGTGTGTGTGGGGTGTGTGGGGTGTGTGTGGGGTGTGTGTGGGGTGTGTGGTGTGTGGTGGGTGTGAGGGTTGTGTGTGTGGTGTGTGTGGGGTGTGTGTGTGGGGTGTGTGTGGGGTGTGTGTGTGGGTTGTGTGGGGTGTGTGTGGGGTGTGTGTGGGGTGTGTGTGGGGTGTGTGTGGGGAGTGTGTGTGTTGTTTGTGGGGTGTGTGGGGTGTTGTGTGTGTGTGGGGTGTGTGTGGGGTGTGTGTGGGGTGTGTGGTGTGTGGTGGGTGTGAGGGTTGTGTGTGTGGTGTGTGTGGGGTGTGTGTGTGGGGTGTGTGTGGGGTGTGTGTGTGGGTTGTGTGGGGTGTGTGTGGGGTGTGTGTGGGGTGTGTGTGGGGTGTGTGTGGGGAGTGTGTGTGTTGTTTGTGGGGTGTGTGGGGTGTTGTGTGTGTGTGGGGCGTGTGGGGTTTGTGGTGTGTGGTGTCTGTGGGGTTTGTGGGGTATGTGGGGTGTGTGTGGTGTGTGCGGTGTTTGTAGGGTGAGTGTGGGGTGAGTGTGGTGTGTGTGTGGGGTGTGTGGGGTGTGTGTGGGGTGTGTGTGGGGTGTGTGTGGGGTGTGTGGGGTGTGTGTGGGGTGTGTGTGGGGTGTGTGTGGGGCGTGTGGTGTGTGGTGTCTGTGGGGTTTGTGGGGTATGTGGGGTGTGTGTGGTGTGTGCGGTGTTTGTAGGGTGAGTGTGGGGTGAGTGTGGTGTGTGTGTGGTGTGTGTGGGCTGTGTGGGGTGTGTGTGTGGTGTGTGTGTGTGTGTGTGTGTGTGTGTGGGGTGTGTGTGTGTGTGTGTGTGGGGTGTGTGTGGGGTGTGTGTGGGGTGTTTGCGGTGTTTGTGGGGTATGTGGGGTGTGTGTGGTGTGTGCGGTGTTTGTAGGGTGAGTGTGGGGTGAGTGTGGTGTGTGTGTGGGGTGTGTGTGGGGTGTGTGGGGTGTGTGTGGGGTGTGTGTGGGGCGTGTGTGGGGTGTGTGTGTGGTGTGTGTGGGGTGTGTGTGTGGGGTGTGTGGGGTGTGTGTGGGGTGTGTGTGGGGTGTGTGAGGGGTGTGTGTGGTGTGTGTGTGGGGTGTGTGTGGTGTGTGTGTTTGGGGTGTGTGGTGTGTGGTGGGTGTGAGGGGTGTGTGTGTGGGGAGTGTGTGGTGTGTGTGGGGTGTGTGTGGGGTGTGTGTGGCGTGTGTGTGGGAAGTGTGTGTGGGGTGTGTGGGGTGTGTGGTGTGTGTGGGGTGTGTGTGTGGGGTGTGTGGGATGTATGAGGTGCGTGGGGTGTGTGGGGTGTGTGTGGAGTGTGTGTGGGGTGTGTGTGGGGTGTGTGGGGTGTGTGCGGTGTGTGTGGGGTGTATACGGGGTGTGTGTTGTGTGTGTGGGGTGTGTGTGGGGTGTGTGTGGGGTGTGTGGGGTGTGTGTGTGGGGTGTGTGGGGTGTGTGTGGGGTGTGTGTGGGGTGTGTGGTGTGTGGTGGGTGTGAGGGTTGTGTGTGTGGTGTGTGTGGGGTGTGTGTGTGGGGTGTGTGGGGTGTGTGTGGGGTGTGTGTGGGGTGTGTGGGGTGTGTGTGGGGTGTGTGTGTGGGTTGTGTGGGGTGTGTGTGGGGTGTGTGTGGGGTGTGTGTGGGGTGTGTGTGGGGAGTGTGTGTGTTGTTTGTGGGGTGTGTGGGGTGTTGTGTGTGTGTGGGGCGTGTGGGGTGTGTGGTGTGTGGTGTCTGTGGGGTTTGTGGGGTATGTGGGGTGTGTGTGGTGTGTGCGGTGTTTGTAGGGTGAGTGTGGGGTGAGTGTGGTGTGTGTGTGGGGTGTGTGTGGGGTGTGTGGGGTGTGTGTGGGGTGTGTGTGGGGTGTGTGTGGGGTGTGTGTGTGGTGTGTGTGGGGTGTGTGTGTGGGGTGTGTGGGGTGTGTGTGGGGTGTGTGTGGGGTGTGTGTGTGTGTGTGTGTGGGGTGTGTGTGTGTGTGTGTGTGGGGTGTGTGTGGGGTGTGTGTGGGGTGTTTGCGGTGTTTGTGGGGTGAGTGTGGGGTGAGTGGGGTTTGTGTGGTGTGTGTGTGGTGTGTGTGGGGTGAGTGTGGGGAGTGTGTGTGTTGTTTGTGGGGTGTGTGGGGTGTTGTGTGTGTGTGGGGCGTGTGGGGTGTGTGGTGTGTGGTGTCTGTGGGGTTTGTGGGGTATGTGGGGTGTGTGTGGTGTGTGCGGTGTTTGTAGGGTGAGTGTGGGGTGAGTGTGGTGTGTGTGTGGGGTGTGTGTGGGGTGTGTGGGGTGTGTGTGGGGTGTGTGGGGTGTGTGTGTGTGTGTGTGTGGGGTGTGTGTGTGTGTGTGTGTGGGGTGTGTGTGGGGTGTGTGTGGGGTGTTTGCGGTGTTTGTGGGGTGAGTGTGGGGTGAGTGGGGGTTTGTGTGGTGTGTGTGTGGTGTGTGTGGGGTGTGTGGGGTGTGTGTGGTGTGTGTGTTTGGGGTGTGTGGTGTGTGGTGGGTGTGTGGGGTGTGTGTGGGGTGTGTGTGGGGTGTGTGGGGTGTGTGTGGGGTGTGTGTGTGGGTTGTGTGGGGTGTGTGTGGGGTGTGTGTGTGTGGTGTGTGGTGGGTGTGAGGGGTGTGTGTGTGGGGTGTGTGTGGGGTGTGTGTGGGGTGTTTGCGGTGTTTGTGGGGTGAGTGTGGGGTGAGTGGGGTTTGTGTGGTGTGTGTGTGGTGTGTGTGGGGTGTGTGGGGTGTGTGTGGTGTGTGTGTTTGGGGTGTGTGGTGTGTGGTGGGTGTGAGGGGTGTGTGTGTGGGGTGTGTGGGGTGTGTGGGGTGTGTGTGGGGTGTGTGTGGGGTGTGTGAGGGGTGTGTGTGGTGTGTGTGTGGGGTGTGGGTGGTGTGTGTGTTTGGGGTGTGTGGTGTGTGGTGGGTGTGAGGGGTGTGTGTGTGGGGTGTGTGGGGTGTGTGTGGGGTGTGTGTGGGGTGTGTGGTGTGTGGTGGGTGTGAGGGTTGTGTGTGTGGTGTGTGTGGGGTGTGTGTGTGGGGTGTGTGGGGTGTGTGTGGGGTGTGTGTGGGGTGTGTGGGGTGTGTGTGGGGTGTGTGTGGGGTGTGTGGGGTGTGTGTGGGGTGTGTGTGGGGTGTGTGTGGGGTGTGTGGGGTGTGTGTGGGGTGTGTGTGTGGGTTGTGTGGGGTGTGTGTTGGGTTGTGTGGGGTGTGTGTGGGGTGTGTGTGGGGTGTGTGGGGTGTGTGTGGGGTGTGTGTGTGGGTTGTGTGGGGTGTGTGTGGGGTGTGTGTGGGGTGTGTGGGGTGTGTGTGGGGTGTGTGTGTGGGTTGTGTGGGGTGTGTGTGGGGTGTGTGTGGGGTGTGTGGGGTGTGTGTGGGGTGTGTGGGGTGTGTGTGGGGTGTGTGTGTGGGTTGTGTGGGGTGTGTGTGGGGTGTGTGGGGTGTGTGTGGGGTGTGTGTGGGGTGTGTGTGGGGTGTGTGTGGGGTGTGTGTGGGGTGTGGGATGTGTGTGGTGTGTGTGGGGTGTGTGGCGTGTGTGTGGGGTGTGTGTGGGGTGTGTGTGTGTGGGTTGTGTGGGTTGTGGTGTGTGTGGGGTGTGTGTGTGGGTGTGTGGGGTGTGTGTGGGGTGTGTAGGGTGTGTGGGGGGTGTGTGGGGTTTGTGTGGGGTGTGTGGGTTGTGTGGTGTGTGTGGGGTGTGTGTGTGTGTGTGTGTGGGGTGTGTGTGTGTGTGTGTGTGGGGTGTGTGTGGGGTGTGTGTGGGTGTTTGCGGTGTTTGTGGGGTGAGTGTGGGGTGAGTGGGGTTTGTGTGGTGTGTGTGTGGTGTGTGTGGGGTGTGTGGGGTGTGTGTGGTGTGTGTGTTTGGGGTGTGTGGTGTGTGGTGGGTGTGAGGGGTGTGTGTGTGGTGTGTGTGGGGTGTGTGTGTGTGTGTGTGTGGGGTGTGTGTGTGTGTGTGTGTGGGGTGTGTGTGGGGTGTGTGTGGGGTGTTTGCGGTGTTTGTGGGGTGAGTGTGGGGTGAGTGGGGTTTGTGTGGTGTGTGTGTGGTGTGTGTGGGGTGTGTGGGGTGTGTGTGGTGTGTGTGTTTGGGGTGTGTGGTGTGTGGTGGGTGTGAGGGGTGTGTGTGTGGGGTGTGTGGGGTGTGTGTGGGGTGTGTGTGGGGTGTGTGGTGTGTGGTGGGTGTGAGGGTTGTGTGTGTGGTGTGTGTGGGGTGTGTGTGTGTGGTGTGTGGTGGGTGTGAGGGGTGTGTGTGTGGGGTGTGTGTGGGGTGTGTGTGGGGTGTTTGCGGTGTTTGTGGGGTGAGTGTGGGGTGAGTGGGGTTTGTGTGGTGTGTGTGTGGTGTGTGTGGGGTGTGTGGGGTGTGTGTGGTGTGTGTGTTTGGGGTGTGTGGTGTGTGGTGGGTGTGAGGGGTGTGTGTGTGGGGTGTGTGGGGTGTGTGGGGTGTGTGTGGGGTGTGTGTGGGGTGTGTGAGGGGTGTGTGTGGTGTGTGTGTGGGGTGTGTGTGGTGTGTGTGTTTGGGGTGTGTGGTGTGTGGTGGGTGTGAGGGGTGTGTGTGTGGGGTGTGTGGGGTGTGTGTGGGGTGTGTGTGGGGTGTGTGGTGTGTGGTGGGTGTGAGGGTTGTGTGTGTGGTGTGTGTGGGGTGTGTGTGTGTGGTGTGTGGTGGGTGTGAGGGGTGTGTGTGTGGGGTGTGTGGGGTGTGTGTGGGGTGTGTGTGGGGTGTGTGGTGTGTGGTGGGTGTGAGGGTTGTGTGTGTGGTGTGTGTGGGGTGTGTGTGTGGGGTGTGTGTGGGGTGTGTGGTGTGTGGTGGGTGTGAGGGTTGTGTGTGTGGTGTGTGTGGGGTGTGTGTGTGGGGTGTGTGGGGTGTGTGTGGGGTGTGTGTGGGGTGTGTGGGGTGTGTGTGGGGTGTGTGTGGGGTGTGTGGGGTGTGTGTGGGGTGTGTGTGTGGGTTGTGTGGGGTGTGTGTGGGGTGTGTGGGGTGTGTGTGGGGTGTGTGTGGGGTGTGTGTGGGGTGTGTGTGGGGTGTGTGGGGTGTGTGTGGGGTGTGTGTGGGGTGTGTGGGGTGTGTGTGGGGTGTGTGTGTGGGTTGTGTGGGTGTGTGTGGGTTGTGTGGGGTGTGTGTGGGGTGTGTGTGGGGTGTGTGGGGTGTGTGTGGGGTGTGTGTGTGGGTTGTGTGGGGTGTGTGTGGGGTGTGTGGGGTGTGTGTGGGGTGTGTGTGGGGTGTGTGTGGGGTGTGTGTGGGGTGTGTGTGGGGAGTGTGTGTGTTGTTTGTGGGGTGTGTGGGGTGTTGTGTGTTTGTGGGGCGTGTGGGGTGTGTGGTGTGTGGTGTCTGTGGGGTTTGTGGTGTATGTGGGGTGTGTGTGGTGTGTGCGGTGTTTGTAGGGTGAGTGTGGGGTGAGTGTGGTGTGTGTGTGGGGTGTGTGTGGGGTGTGTGGGGTGTGTGTGGGGTGTGTGTGTGGTGTGTGGGGTGTGTGTGGGGTGTGTGGGGTGTGTGTGGGGTGTGTGTGTGGTGTGTGTGGGGGTGTGTGTGTGGGGTGTGTGGGGTGTGTGTGGGGTGTGTGTGGGGTGTGTGAGGGGTGTGTGTGGGGTGTGTGTGGGCTGTGTGTGGGGTGTGTGTGGGGTGTGTGGGGTGTGTGTGGGGTGTGTGTGTGGGTTGTGTGGGGTGTGTGTGGGGTGTGTGGTGTGTGGTGGGTGTGAGGGTTGTGTGTGTGGTGTGTGTGGGGTGTGTGTGTGGGGTGTGTGGGGTGTGTGTGGGGTGTGTGTGGGGTGTGTGGGGTGTGTGTGGGGTGTGTGTGGGGTGTGTGGGGTGTGTGTGTGGGTTGTGTGGGGTGTGTGTGGGTTGTGTGGGGTGTGTGTGGGGTGTGTGTGGGGTGTGTGGGGTGTGTGTGGGGTGTGTGTGGGGTGTGTGTGGGGTGTGTGTGTGGTGTGTGTGGGGTGTGTGTGTGGGGTGTGTGGGGTGTGTGTGGGGTGTGTGTGGGGTGTGTGAGGGGTGTGTGTGGTGTGTGTGTGGGGTGTGTGTGGTGTGTGTGTTTGGGGTGTGTGGTGTGTGTGGGTTGTGTGGGGTGTGTGTGGGGTGTGTGGGGTGTGTGAGGGTTGTGTGTGTGGTGTGTGTGGGGTGTGTGTGTGGGTTGTGTGGGGTGTGTGTGGGTTGTGTGGGGTGTGTGTGGGGTGTGTGTGGGGTGTGTGGGGTGTGTGGGGTGTGTGTGTGGTGTGTGCGGTGTTTGTACGGTGAGTGTGGGGTGAGTGTGGTGTGTGTGTGGGGTGTGTGTGGGGTGTGTGGGGTGTGTGTGGGGTGTGTGTGGGGTGTGTGTGGGGTGTGTGTGTGGTGTGTGTGTGTGTGGGGTGTGTGGTGTGGGTGTGTGAGGGGTTGTGTGGGGAGTGTGTGGGGTGTGTGTGGGGTTGTGTGGGGTGTGTGTGGTGTGTGTGGTGTGTGTGGGGGTGTGTGGTGTGTGTGTGGGGTGTGTGTGTGGGGTGTGGGGGTGTGTGTGGGGTGTGTGGTGGGTGTGGTGGGTGGTGTGGGTGTGTGGGTGTGTGTGGGTGTGTGGGTGTGTGTGTGGGTGTGTGGGTGTGGTGTGGGTGTGTGTGGGGTGTGTGGGGGGTGTGTGGTGTGTGTGTTGGGTGTGAGGTGTGTGGTGTGTGTGAGGGGTGTGTGGTGTGGGGTGTAAGAGGGGATTGTAGCAGGGGAGTTTTTGTGGTAGATAGTTAGAGAGTAGCATGTGAGTGAGGGTTGAGTGTGTGGTGTTAGTG